>APFE031377084.1:218943-258783 GCA_000404065.3 Pinus taeda
AAATAATTATTTTAAATACCTGTGTGTACATTTAACAATTAAATCTACAAGCTATCAGCATTTGTGTTTCAGCATAAGTTTTTATGCTACAGTGGTATCAGAGCCATGCACACGATATAATCATGCGAGCCTTTGAACGTAGTTTGCCGCACAATGTGCCATTACATTCACTTCCTGATTACGTTGAACAGTTTAGTGAAATTCAAGAAGCATTTCAACGATTAGAAAAATCATGTGCAGAAGTTGCAACATGTCTAAAGAAAAGTTATGCAGAGAAATATGATAGTGATGGTGAAGAAACAAAACAATAATATTTCGATCAAAATGATGATAATGATGTTGAAAATCTAGATAAAATTATCTTGATGTGGACAAGAATGACATAAATCAGGATTTGAATATGAACCGCTATGAAAACAATCGCAATAGGGACTATCAGTGCAGCCTGCATTATTCCTTAGATGAACAACAACTCGTTGGAATTAATTACGGTCAATCCATCTGTAAGGTAGGAAGAAAAATTGCCGAAGTGGACCCTGATTTTAAACTGGTCTCCAGGTACGGAGGCCATTTAATCAACACAATCACAGTTTTCTTCATCCAATCCGGGGGCACGCAGGCAGTGGGCGAAGGCTCTTTGCCAATAAACCTGTATTCTCCCGACACCTCTCAAGATGACGTCATGGGAACTCCATTTGTTGAACCTTTGTTGCAGGCATTAAACGAACTCAGAGATAACAATAACGATAACGGGCAGCCTTATTTCTGGAACCCTCTAGCAAACTACATCCTGCCATGCTCCCATTTTCAGCTTTTAGATCAGGTCACTTTCCGCCCATTTGAACCAACGGAAGAAGCAGAACAAGAAAACCAAGAAACAGATCAAGAAGATGTTGATTATGATGCCTATGTGGGGTCGGAAGGTTTGGCGTATTACCAGCAATCTGATGTTGGAATCAAAATTGAAACACAGGAAAATAAAGGCGCCCCTATTGATTATCAATCTTGCACCTGCAAGGGAACCAAGGTCATTTATACATTGAAATGGAGCTGCCAAGGCGGGCTTCCACCCTCAGTTTTCGTCGTTCAAACAACCGTCGTTCCAACAAAGACCTCCGCCATCAATTCTATGTATGCCGCATACCATTGTCCCACAAAAATCCGGCAAGTCACAGATGCTTGGTGTTCTGGAAAACATTATCGTTTACACAGGTTGTTGTACCGCTATGACTCCATATCACCACTATTACAACAACCTTCCCGTCACTGCACTAATACCACACTGTCTACCTGCGTTTGCGTGGGTTATCTGTTGCAACAGAAAAACACCCTCTGCGATGACATTCCGACACTCTCTGAAAACAAACCCGTCCTGATGTTTTTTCACTGTAGTCAAAGTATGTCTATTTTCGTCAAACATTGCAGCCCAAGCGAAGTTTTGGCTACCGTCAAACTCTATGACATTCGGGTTGACGTTCCGGTATATATAATAACTATATATTATTTCGTCAATCGTTGCAGCCCAATCAAAGTTCATCGCAACATTGTTGCACATATTATCTCAACTGTTCCACTACACAATTGTTGTATGCATCCAATACTTACACCATTCATTGTCCACTCCACTAGACATGTTCATTCACTCTTATTATTTCTGTGCATTATCTTCTATCGGTCTTTTCCATCGTCCCTTAATTTGTTCTCCACCGTATCGAACTTCCTTTCGAATAGTTGCACCTGTCAATGTTCGCATCATTCCAACAACCCTATCTACCCACGGTTTTTCCCACCATCATCGAACCATCGCCACCCTTCCTTCCCATTATTACTTGTCCACCTCTGGCTAGTTGCAGTCGTGTTCTCCACTACCGTGACTATTCCCTGGTCAAAGCTTCTAACATCCTATGCTTTCGTCTAACCAGAATGTCCAATCATATATGTCTTTGACTTAATTCTTGTATGTCATGGCTTATTCCAAAAAATTGAGCTGCCACCGTTAGTAAAAAATTCACGTGTGCAATTGGAATCGTTGGACTAGTTTTTCTCGTGCCATTACATAGTGGTAGCTTTTTTTAAATACTATATATTAAAGTGATATAATAATTATTACAAGGTTAATTATTATATAGCTTTATAATTACATAATTATATATTTAATTAAAAAAACAGTGATCAATTAGTGTTTGTTTAAAAAAATTATATAAAAAAAAATGAAGTTATAAAAAAAATTATAGTTATAAAAATAAAAAATATAGAGTTAAAAAAATATAGAAAAAATAAAATTTGACTTAAAAAAAAAAAATTAGACTTGTCAAAAAAATAAAAATAAAATAAATCTAAGGAAATAGTACTGGTAAGCTACCTGACGAATCAATGACCAAGTTGTAATACATCGACACGACTAAGTGAAGAAAACCCCCAGTTTTAAAGCTTGAGGACAAAGCTTCCGAAAGGAGAGGCTATGTTAAATTAGCTAAATGAAATAAATATAAATATAAATAATTATATATTATTTAGGTTTAATTAGTTATTAAATTAAAGTGAAAAGGGCATGTCTAAAAGACATGGCCATTCACGGAAAGGTCACTTGTTGAGGTATAAAAGCAGGGTCCTCATTGTACATTCAAAATCATCTTATACATTTTATATATATATTAATAATAATTATTTTAAATTCCTGTGTGTACTTTTAACAATTAAATCTACAAGCTATCAGCATTTGTGTTTCAGCATAAGTTTTTATGCTACACAGACTCATCTTGCTTAGAGAAGAAATTCTTCTTATTGAACCCTTTCTTTTTGTATACCATCCTTTTAGAATTTTCCTCACCATCACTATCATGCTTAAGAGGACATTTCGCAGCATAATGACCTATTCTTCCACATTTGAAACCAATAAGAGGGTACTTACCTTTTAGCTTAGATCCCTCTTTAGTCTTCGTACAAATTACGCCAATTTGGATTCAACATCGGAGTCATCACTACTGGTATTCCATTCTTTCCCCTTTTTTATTTTGAGACCTTGAATGCTGCATCTTTGGAACTTGGGCTTCCTTTTCTCATCTCATAGGCAATGAGGATTCCATGAAGTTCATCCATCTTGAGAGTATCTAGGTCCTTCATTTCTTCTATAGCACTTTGGATTCAAATCTGTCTGGGAGAGATCTTAAGATCTTTTGAACAATAGTGCTTTCTTCAATGTTTTCTCCCAATCCTTTAAGAGAGTTGACCACTTCATCTACTCGGAGAAAGTATGATGCAATATCTTCTTCATCATCCATTTTCAGAGTTTCAAATTGCCTTTTATGAGTTTGAAGCTTTACCTTCTTAACTTTGGAGTCCCCATCGTATAAGCTAACTAGTTTATCCCATACTTCTTTGGCTGAGTCACAATTCATGACTTTTGTAAATTCAGAATCAGTGATTCCACTAGTGATGGAATTTAAGGCTTTTGCATTTTCAATGTAAGCTTTCCTTTCGTCTTGATCTGTTGGAAGAGTGGAAGGAGCTGTGTACTCATTTAAAACCGAATGCCAAACTTTAGGTCCAAGGGACATTAAGTAGTAGGACATTCTTTTTTTCCAAAAACCAAAATTTGTGCCATCGAACAGAGGAGGTCTTTTTGACACTTCTTGATTTCTCATTGTGACTAAGAGTCCTTCTTCTAGCTATTAGGCTGATATGACGAAGCTGGCTCTGATACCAATTGTTGGAAATACTGAGAGGGGGGTGAATCAGTATTCCTTTTCAATTGTTATTTTTTGTCGGTTAAATCATTTATATTTAGAACACAAAATGAACAACAGGAATAAATGCTTTTATTAATATCAATGTGGAAAAAGTTGAAGTCGAGATTAATTCGGCAAGGGTCCAAAAGTTGAAAAACTCGTCAAAGTCAGGATTTTTTTGAAAAAGTCGGCAAAATTGAAAAAACACAAAATTTTTCATTTTATTTTTTTATTATTTTTTTTTAACATCTAGAGTATCCACAACATCAAATAAATGCATTTCCACATAAACATGTAAAGTAAGCTAATATATAATATGTATATGAAGTCTAGTGCTACATCACATATCAAAATAGTGAATCAACTCCTGAATTTTGAGTCCTGTCTGAGTCTCAACTCTCAAGAGTCAAAATATCAACACAAAATATAATAAATGTATATCATGAGTCATCTAAAAGTCATCAAGTAATAAGTCACTGAGATCCTCTTCCTCTTTTAATTTTTGTTTCCTAATTGTATTAAGAAATAAGTCATGCATTTATTTAGTAGATTGTAATCTGCTTGGGTAATAAGGTGTCAGGCGGTAGGTCCAATGAAAATTAACAGTGAGTATCACAGTAGATGTGAAAATTAACGCTTGGTAACTCGAAGTTGCTTATTTTCTGAGAAAACAGTAGATGTTAGATTACTAACCTAGCCTTGGCATCTATTATTCAAAAACTCTTGGAGGTAAAATCCACTTCTGATACATAACCTTTCCCCACATTTACAAGTAGTTCACCACAAAATAAGATTCCCTTTCAAAACGTGTTCTCATTGTAGGAAGGATCTTTGTTGTCACAAGATTTCACAAGTACTTTGTTCCTGTCTGAAAAATGGGTTCTTTTTTGAGGCACTGGTTTTGTTTTTTTTGGACATGTTGTTGTTATTTGATCTTCATGACCTCCTCTTTGTTGTTTCTTCTGGAAGCATTCAACAACTGTAACAATGTTTTTGATGGTGTGTGGTTCTTTCTATGAAACACTGTTGTATGCCTATCCTTTTGGTACTTTTGTAATCTTTTGAAGGGGTAGTGGTTGTTAGAGTCTGGATCACTGAAAGCATGGAGGCTTAGCCAATGTATACTTTTCTTTCTAACTAGAAATATGAAGTATAAAGATTTGTTTTTCCTTGGAAAGCAGAAACATATCTTAACCTCAAAACTAACAGATTATAAATGAGACTACTATGCTCGCAAGAAGTATGACAAACAATATAATGCAATAACTTGAAAATGCATGGATGGAAGCTTCAATTTACAGTTTTTTCACCTTTGCGGCCTCTTTATCCGCGGCCTGGGAAGGGAGGCAGGCTTTTTGGGTCGGAAAAAATCGCGATTTTTTCCTTTGTGAAAAAGTCGCCAAAAAGTCGGGGGATTAAATCGTTTAGTTCAAAAAATCGCATTTTTAGGATTAAATCGGGATTTTTTGCAGACTTTTTCCACACTGATTAATATAATATTTCCAATAAATCAAGTACAATGTATGTAGGCTCCAACCAATTGCCAAGCACCAACTTGGACTTATTGTGAGGCTCCAACCTCTAGGGCACCAACCCTATCTTGTCAAGGCACCAACCTTGGATTTAGGAGCACCAACTGCAAGGACACCAATTCTTCAAATTTTGAGGCACCAACCCCAAGGGCTCCATGTAAGGCTCTGAGTCATTTAACTAGAAATGTAAAGCTCTGAAACATAATATGTGTTTTCTTCAAATCTGGTTGTAGCTTAAATGACTTAACCAACATTCATATAACTAAATTACTTAGTTTGGTATGGAGTACCTACCTATATTCCTGCGGTTGATTATGCCTCAAGCTGCTCGTGCTTCTGTTACCAAAAGACCGAAACCACCTTGCCAAACTGAGCATAACCTCAATACTCAGTCCAATGAGCTTCTCAATTGAAGCAGACTGTTCCCCCGTGCCCAAAAACCTTAGAACAACAAGGCTCTCCTTCTGTTGGTAACTCCAGTTTATAAATTTTGCCTCTCTTTAATATGTCTCTTCCCTTGGTTCTTTCTTCTGCTCCTGATGCACCTCCAAAACTGTTCCTTACCTCCTATATGTTGTTTCTTGGTGGTGGCTGCCCCCTCCACCAACAACCCACCGCTTCTCCTTATCGTGACACCCTTCCCATGTCACATGATATGTATTTCTTTTTAGAGGTATATTGATACGTATTATGAGTTTTGGTTTAATATTCTTTTTTGTTTGTTTTTAATATAAAGGTCCTAGGTTCATACTAGGTACTTTATCTTTAATTTTTTTTTTTTTTTTTTATCATTTTATTAATTTATTATTTTTTTTTTTTTATCATTTTATTAATTTATTAATATTCTAAGATATATAATTATATAACCATCTTTTAAGATTAGCTTAATTCTTAACATCTATCTCTTTATAATTATTTTTACGTTATACATTTTAAATTTATATCATGGGTATTTGCCCATTAATCATGATGCATTAAGCAATATGGGTGTTGATGGGTGAATATAACTTCTATTTGAAGGAGTGTCATGATATTTAATACTTATAGTTAATTTAGTATATAAATACTAGTGCGGTGCATGCGATACATGCATATGTAGCTATCATATGCATGCATTGTATGCATGCTAATATTCTTGTGTTCTCTATATTATAAATAGATCGTTACACTCCAACCCTTTGCTATATATTGTCTAGATATGTTTAGTAGTTATTCTCTGCTCCCAACATCTTCTTCACTGAATTCTGTCTATCTACACCTTTACTGCTACATCAATGACAATTTGTCTTCATATGAAGGGGTCTTCACAACTCTTCATATTGCCCTAGCAGAGTATGCAAAGTTACCTCATGATGATTTCAAATAGGCATCATGATCTCCAATAATGTTTCCAAGATTTGTTGAAGCTTTCCAACAAGATATCTGCGCTAAGCCCCAATGTATGCACAAAAGCAATTCTCTATTTTTAGGCCTCTGTTCTTTACTGTTGTGGTCACTGTTTCAAACGTGACTGCTTCTCATTGTTCTTGCTATCGCGATCTTACTTCCCAGAAACAAACTCACAAACGCTTCAACGCTGGTGCTAGCTACTGCTCCCTTCAAACGATGTCAGATGAAACTTTATTTTTCCTCTTCACAAAATTGTTCTTCAGGTTGCGTTATGTACTTGATTAATTCATCACATGTCCGAGCCTTTCAAAAATTAACCCAATCAACAGAATTGCTTCGTCCTTCAGCTTCCTCCTATCCTGCTGGACCTACGACTTACTTTTGTCCTGCTCCTTTTTTTTTTCTCGCTCGATCTTCAGCTTCTTTTATACCTTCATCGTTTGTCAGACCTTTGGCTTCTTGACCTTTTCGACATTTTCTTTCGTTCGCTTGACCTTCCACCTTCCTCTGTTCCTTCAAGTTCACGAGTTGTGAACTATTACGTCTTCTTTGTGATAGATGCCCGAGATGCGTTACCCATATGGAGGTCCCACATGCCACGTCATCACCTTTAATCGCAATCGCAACTGCCAGAGGTCTTCTCATAACATAGTCGATCCCCTACGACCGATGGAGTCGATGCGATATGATCTTAAGCAGTTGTTAATAAACCCGTGGGGTCCACAACCTTATCGCAATCAGCGGTTTGACATCTTTTAGAAGCTAGCGATACTGCGGATGCGAATTTGTATAAAGTCATGTTATAGTGGTGCAGCGGGTCCGCAATATGATATCACAATCGGAGGTTTTACCATCGTTACATCTCTTCAAGACTTGCGATATGCGACGGATGTGATATTTCTTTAGGACGTATTATAATGGTGCAGTGGGTCCACAATGTTATTGCAATCGATGGTTTCTGGGACTTCGACTAGCACATGGAATAAAACTGGCCTTAACCCCCGCAGTTGACGTGATCTAAGGGTTGACTATGAGATCGACGACTAGGATTGAGTGCGAGACCTCAACCACGATCAAGGAAGTCCGTACTTTCCTACTCCCGCTCTTCCGATCGCTGTTGCTCCTATGACTTCTCTTCACTCTTCCGATGGTTTTCTTCTTTACTCCTCTGTTATTGCTGTTGCTCTTTGTTCTTTCGATAACACTTACCCTTGGGCATATGTGATAACCTGCTTCTCTTTCTTCGAAGACTTGTTTCTTTGATGGCTTTCGATAAACTCTTCATCTTAATTTTTGGCTTCTTGCTCCTATTGCTTTACTGGATCTACTGCATCATTCGCTGTTCAATTGCTGATCAATTGACCTCCTGCGTTCTTTGTTGTTCAATTGACCTCCATCTCATCATATCATCATATATCAAACATTCATCACTATGTGCATTATGATCAATGGGCATCGATGGGCAATCATGTATCAAAGAATTTGCCATCACAAACACTGCTATATTGACATCAATGACAACCTAGAATAACACCATGCTCCCAAATTTCGTCCACCAAGAAGGAATGGCGAAAATATCTAAAGAGCTACAAGTCCAAACCAAGTGATGATTCTAAAATGAATCCTCATCACTTCTATTTATACACTTCTAATGAGTTCGATTTAACTACTTGGGCCTACATTAGCTCCTAAAATAAAATAATGTGCAAAATAACTAACTTTTGGTGACAAGCCCACCAAACTAGCTCATAAACAAAGAATAAGCCTCTCAAGAAGTTGAATGATCAACAATACACGTCGAGTGGGCCTTCTAAGAAGCTCGATGAAGTCCATAAGTGCCAAAATGATGAATAGGACTCTTAAAAGTAGCGGACAAGGGGTTGGCCCATTGTTCTCTAAATAATTAACCTATGGTACTCCCAATGGGTGTGAGAGCACATAATTAACCTCACGGGTCTCTAAGTAGGTCGAAGATGCTTGTAGACCATCTGTAAGGGCTCAAATGATGGTGTAAGTGATGCCACATCAGCATACAAGTCCTTTCTCATGTGCCAAGTGCATGGTACAATTGTGGGGCCGGCTGGGCATGGTGAACCAGGTGCATCTTCCTCGTCCAATAGGTGAATCTCGAGCAATATCTGAACATATCTAGGGATCCATGGAGTGTTGTCTACTGCTGTGGAGGCCCATGGCTCTCAATGCACAACTTACATGTGCCAATGTAGCATACTAGAGCTTTAGGACCTCGTATAGGGAGACCAAATCCAAAATGTTGACCATCTGCAATCTCGCATAAGATCCAATGCATTCCCTAGCCTTCTCGTATAACAATTCATTAAAGGAAATCGAGTTAAAGAGCTTACAAACCATGGAAAACGGGTGGGCACTTGATAATGGCATGCCCTTCCATAGTGGGCTTTGGCATGTGCTAATGTCTCCAAGCTCCAAATGGGGTTAGCCAAGTATCTGATTAGGTGGTTTCTACTTTTAAGGGGGATAGTATGTCCAAGGTACATCCTTCAAAGGGTGGTGGCATGTGATAAAGAAACGAATGGAGTAAGGAATGAAAGGAGCTGCCCTGGGCCACATGCTAGGGTACAAGGGTAGCTAATAAAAGGGAAGGCCACACTTCGATATATATTGTATAGGAGGGAGCAATCGTGGTACATGAGTTACCATGACCTTGATTTTTCCACCCTTCTTCATATGCCTTTTGCCTTTTATGATTTTTCCTTGGTTAACTGCTCGGGGCTCAAGGAGTAAGGGCATGATATGTAAAGTATAGCTGTGGATACCCCCTTTGAGTTGGGGCGGTTCATTGTCCACCAGGGGTTGAGACAATCATGGGTTCCTGAATGATAAAAATGGCTCATCTAGGGCCTATAAGAACCAAGGTGATGGCCATGAGAATGGGGTAGAGCTCATGCACTGGCTTTTGTCCATGTGCTAAATGTGTTTGTCCCAACCATCTTTTGCATTTTGTGGTACATTTTCCTGTTGAATATGGCCAATTATGCTTTTACTTTTCTTTTTAGCTGCATCAGCCTCTGGGGCGTCGTTCCAAGTTCGACCCAAGGTGTGGGCAAGGGGAAGGGGAGGCTAACCCTATGTGGACCCAGGCAGGAAGAATAATGAATGGGCCTATAATGAATGGAAGGGGAGTAATGTATGTGGATGAGGGAGCGGGACCACGCAACCAAAATCGGGGTTTCCCATGTAGTACCACCCTGAAACCCAAAGGTTAGTGAAAGAGATCCCACGAGACTAAGATCCAAGGGTTACATCCAAAAGAGGTCTAAAGGACAGAAGCACAGACCTAGCCCACTCTTTCTGCTGAATCCCCCCATTAATCCATGCCCAAAAGTGTCTATGATAAGCACACTGCAATACTCAATTACCAAATGACAAGGCATACCTTTAGGTTCGGGAGGTCCACCTTCAAACACATGATCATGATAGGTGTGTGAGGGACCACATGGCTGGCTCAGGTGGTGGAGAAATGACACAACGAGCTAGTTGATGGCTAGAAGGGGCTACTCGTTGCCGGTTGAGGACCATCTTGGAGAAATTTTTTCTCCTAGGGATATCATGCACAAAATGGTGGGTAACAAGGCCTACTTGGCCTTCTATTGCACCTGTGCTGTGGCTCCCAACCACCTTCCACAGGCTCTCTCATCCCTCCATAGGTCTTAGGCTATGTTGCAGGAAACGTTGGGTCAGAGGGCATTTCTGGCCAGAAACGATACGAAAACGCTGAAACACATTTGGTATGGCTTGGAGACGCATTTCAGGTCGTGTAGGCACGTTTCAGGAGGCTGAAACGTGGCCCAGTACGACCTGAAACATGTTTCCAGGTCGTACAACCACGTTTCAACGATAAATTGACTTTTTTTTTAGGGAGCTATTGAAGATTGGAAACAATTTTTTTTGAGTGGGTCAGCGTAATGTTCAAGCTTATGGCCTTAGCATTGATATGCAGTTCATGGTAATGTTAAATGCTTAAATTTCTAACATTAAGGAGAATGTCACTATTACTTAAATTTTTAACATTACCATGAAATGACTCAGGATGTTTAAGAGTGGTTTCACCCTCATTGGATTTCATAAGGAGAAAGTAGAATTTTAGATCTCACTCAATTTCCAGCGGACTTATCAATTTTTCAGGATTTTAGGATTGGGGGGATTGCAATGTTTCCATTGGATTTTGTTATGTTCTAGGGTGTGGAACTTGTATTTAATCAAGAGCATCAAGCCCTCTATGTAGAGGAGATTCCCAATAACCAAGAGCACCTAAGTACTAGGGTATGGAACTTGTATTTAAGCAAGAGCACCAAGGTCGTTCGACTATGCAGGAGGAGACTCCCAATCAAGCACGAGAAAAGAAATTAGAAATTTCTCGTGCCAAGAGGGTTGAGGGATATTAGTCTTTAGTCTTTATAGTACTTGCAGGCTTGCTGTCTTTATTGTACTTGTGGCCTCATATATATAATAAAGGCTGATTTTGAAATTTGGATATATAATAAAGGCTGATTTTGGATATTGTTATTTTCATTATGTGATCATTCATGAGTAAATGTGATGTAAATTTAGAGATTGATAGTTTATGCATTGACATCAGACAATTTAATCATAATCTAATAAATTTATAATGTATCATGTATACTTTATGATTGCACATATTTCTTAAATGTCCTTATATATATATATATAGCATTTCCCCATTTCCAAAATTTTGGGGGGTCATGTTTCGTACCCGTACCTGTTTTGGAAACTCGTACCTGTTTCCCTGTATCGTGCAACTTAGGTCTCAGGCCTACCCAACCGTCTCCTTTACAAGATGCTCCCTTGCCAACAACAATAATGAATCACTCACCCTTGTACTTGTATTTTTCCAAATGGTATTATACTATGGGTCATCAGAATACCATGGTTCTATGGGTGCAAAACCCCCACTTAGCCCACTTGCCCCACACATGAGAATAGTCCCGATGCTACCCAAAACACCAAGAAGAAATTCATTAACTGCTATGAATTTAATTTTATGTGCTTGTAGGAAAGCATTTTTCTGTATGTTCATAATCAATTGCTTTTGGACCAAGACCATATTACAGTGGTATCTGTTTTTTGTTTCTTGACATTTAGTTGTTTCACTCAATATTCCTAGAATCTTCAATAACTAACTGAGCAAGGCAGCTAATAGCTGTAATTCAGACTAATTTACTATGAAAAATGTCAAAATATATCCATGTGCATAAGTGACATAGACCATGAGTTTTTTCCCTGCTTATTCAATTTATATAGTTTTTAACATTATATTTGACTGACAGGTGCCTGCATTTTATGGTAATGATATCTCTGAAATGGTAGTATCTCAAAGTGAAGCTGTCCAGAAAAGCATTTCAACACTTTGGGGAAGTGGAGAGTGGTGGATGTTCCTTGCAGCTCAAAGCATGGCTGTAGGAACTGTAATGGTCCGTTGGGTGTGCAAGTATTCAGATCCTGTCATGGCCACTGGATGGGTATGTTGCAGAGCTGTATTCATAACTATCTGTATGTTATTTCATTTTCCTCATTTTCCTGTCTATACTTATTGAAAATTTGTGCACTTGGAAAGTGTGAAAATGCAAATAAGAAGCAGAAATGCACTAAAACATACAAGGCCACAAGAGATCAGTTTAAATATGCAAACCAGTAGTTCATATAATCAAAGATATCAAATTCTGTAGAAGCCCTTTTTTTGAGTGAAGAATGGATATTGAAGAGTTAGAAAGCTGAGAGTCAATTGCTGTTTGATACCCCTCATATAGCACAAGGATTGTCCCAGGTTGAAGACCTTGCCCAAGCGGGCTGTGTTTGGAGGATTCTTGGCTTTGGAGGCAAGGTGTTGGTGCTGGGATGCATATTATGTCTTCGATCATCGTTTTGGCATCATTCATTTGTTTATGGATTATAAGCTTGGTGGCATCATCATTCCATTTGTTGGAAGCATGCATATTTAATTTGTTGTAGTGTCCTAGGGTAATTTTTCGCCCTTAGGGCTCTAATGCTGACTATGGTTTTCTAAATAAATCAGAGAAGATTACATAACAGCAGCACACATCATCTATTCACACAATAGTAGATATGCATGATTAATATAAAGAGTCAAGACTACAACAACAATATGATTCTTAAAAACACAATAAATGAGGGTTGATCACCCTATGAACAGTATGCCTGTCCAATCCACTTGATCCACTAGTACAGTCCCAATTTGCAAGATCAATAGATTTAGTAAACAACAACAATAAAAATCCTACACTACTTCAATCTCTTTAGATAGATTTAGCAACCAAATCAAAGATGCTCCAAAATATTGTGCTAGACTGAAGAATTTTCCTTACAGTTTCTGCGTGTTAGTTTTTGTAGCATCGGACATGTTCTAGCCAAGAAATTTGGTGTAGAGGCTAGAATACATGAGATCTCCAAGACCCATCAATCGTTTCTGGAAATTCCACCTAGAAGTGACTAATTAGATTATTAACCAATTTTTTAATGTTTCTTGGGTCTAAACTTAGGAAAACTGGTTAATTAATCAGTGATAATCAAGTCAAGGTGAGAATCATCTAGAAACTCACACAGATTGATTCCAAGATGATCCTAGCCATTGATTAAGTTTTAATCTTGACTGTTGGTGCTCCGATAGTGGATTATAGGAGGAAGTCAATGGGCACTTGGAGAACACACTTGAGATCACCAGAAATTCGATTTCCTTGGTAGATCGATTTCCAGAGTAGCAACAATCAGCTGCCTGAGAGCGAGAGATTTAAGCAGTGAGTGAGGGGCAGGGACAGTGATCCGGCGGAAGTTTTCCAGATCTGGAGAGGAAGCAGCTAGAGGGATGAGTTATTCCTAGTGAGGCAGTGTAGAGGACTGCGCAGTTGCTTTAGATTGGCAGTTTGATTTAGCTGAGGAAAAATTTGTTCTTGGTTCCGGAGGCCGGGTAGAGGTTCCAGAGTGTCGGAGAAACGATTTCCTCAGTTGAGGCAGGCAGAATGACGTCATAAGAGACTGGTTAGAGGCTTGACGTCATAGAGACTTGGCAGAGCAGCGCAAACGCTGACGCAGAGGCTTTAGGAGGCCAAGTTTTTTGAAGGCGGGTTGTGCTGGGATTGCTTGTGGAGGAACAGTGATTCCCTTCAATAATTTTTCCCAGATATTTTTGCTGTTTGGATTGCCAATTGGGCATCCATAGATGTACTCATATTTTCACTGTTGCACAATAAAATAAAACCCTCATTTGCTGCACTGGTTTTATCGCATTGGGTTTTTCCAGGGACTTTTGTCCAAAAACAACGGTGTTATTTTTATGTGTGTGTGCTAGTATTTTCTTAGTTCCAACACTATTTATTTATGCAGTTTTCATTTGTGAAGGTTGTAGTGTGTTTATTTCGATGTTGTCGTAGCAATAAACCGAATAATTAATTTATCACTTAGAAGAAATAACACCAGTTGCTGCAATAGGATTCTAGGATTGGAATTTTCACACTATGGCCAGACATCACCCTAGTCTTGTGGCCCCTGTGGCTGCAGCCTATGCCTCACTGTCCTCAAGTCAAATCCATCTTCCAAGTTGCAGACAAAACTCCCTCGGTTGGCCAAAAGAAGTGCCAAATCCATCCTCCATAAATAGCCTTCAACGAGCCGCAGACCCAATATTATAGTTGACAAAAATTGTGCCAAACTAACAGCCCCAAGCTGTCCTCAAGCAAACCACAGATCGAGTCTTCCAACTGAACAGAGAACTTCTGAAGGTGCTAAAATCATACCAGACTTCTCCACGAAATATGTTGTGCCAGAACAAGGAAAATTGATGTCTAGGTAGGGTGGGATCAACTCCATTGAAACTAGACAAAAGGATTAGATGGGGTAGGATCACCTTCACTGGAGCTAATCAAAACCCTCAGAGCCTCAGACTCAAGAAAACAGAGATATCAAATCCAATGATGAAAAGTGATTCCAATTCTCCTCTATTTCTAGAATTTCTTATGGGGTTTACTATTATGCGAGGGGTTGCAAGTGCCACCCCCAATTTGGGTTTTTTGCCCCCACCGACCCAAAATTTACCCAATGTTGCCTCAAACATTGAATAATTGGGTTTTCCCTTTTTGTCAAAACTACAGTCTACGGGGTTGGATAGGCTATTTCATCCTCCCATGGGAAATTAATCCATAGGGGACATTACAATCTCCCCATCCCGACATTGTTTGTCCTCAAGCAATGGCATGTCTGGATGCTGCATAATTTCCTCTTCAAATTTTAAGAATAAAATATTTCCTTCTGCCCTTACTTCTGTCATATCAGCACTGGAGCACTCCCTTTTTCTTCCTGCAGGCCAATAATCATACTGTTGGTTGAAGGTGTCATTATGCAATAGTTGTTGCTTGCACATCCCAATTTATAGGTGAATAAGTGAACAATTGTGTGCTCTTGCCGAAATATACTTCACTTTAGATGAAACTCCTCATGGTATAGAAACACCCTTCCATAGTTCCAACAATAAGATGCAGACAGTATAATCCTTTGTTGGAGGTAATAAGTTCACAGTAGTTTCCATAATCTGCCCCCGTTTTTCTGCTGCCTTCACATTTCTTGAAGGTGACTTGTTTTCATTATTGCTCTCTTCACATAATTTCATCCTTGTATAAGTAAGGAACCAATCAATCTTTGGGGGATCAACAGAAACTTTGGAAGAAATTGAGTAGGTACATTGTCATTCTATCTTGGGATCATTGAAGCAAGGTAAAAATGCTTTGGCAGCTTGTAATACAGTCATGACATCCTTCCAACCCTGAAAATAAACTGAAAAAAACTTCCAGTTCTTCCCTTGTTATAACTTCTATTATCCCAACATATCTTGTAGCACATAGGACTGTAGCAAAATTGAAGTTATTGATTGCACAAAGATTTTATAACAAAATTTGGTACTTAGCTCCAATGCATGAGGTCCCCTTGAAAGATAAGGAGGGTCAGCTTCACAGTCCCGTGATTTAGCAGCCTTAGCTACCAAACTCTTTCCATGCCTTTTACAATACTTCTGGCAGATAACATGTCTTGCGTTCCTTTCTTTTATAAGGCTGTCATGAACTTCAGGGAAATTTGCTGCTGCTATCTGTCTTTCCTTGTGGCTTTTGTCATTAGTTTTTAACCTGCTATCTGTCTTTTCTTAAATTGAGCTGCTCCATGAACCTCTTGGTCATAACACAAGCTGATGCACCAGAGTCCAACATGCAATTATGTAATCGAAAACCATTAACAATTAAAGTAATGAAAAATGGCTGATGATCTTTATTATCCGGATCCATATTTTGCAAATATACCGGAGCATCCTAATATACAGGTTCAGGAGCCCTTTCACAAGATTCATCAGTATGAGGAGCATCAATAGCTTTCAGTAACTTAGACTTTACAGAGGGAATCTTTAGAATCTCAATGACAGGAACCAAGATATTTGCATTACTAGTCCAAACTCCCAAGTCAATATTCAAACCAGGGCTCGAAATCCTAGGGGTAATTTGATTTTCCTTTTGCTCTTTATTCTTCTGCTGATAAGTCAATCCTTTATCCTTCACAATCTCCAAGACTTGCTCTGGAGATGGCTTTTCTCCATACAACTCAATGATCATGTCTTTTTCATCATTAACATTATTAACACTATAAGAAGATGGGAGTGCCTCAACATCATAACTATTCTCAACAGCCTCCATCCAATCCTCCATAGACAGGTGATGTTCCTTACCAACTATATTTCTCTGATCACTTGTCCCCGCATTTCCACCATCCAAGATTCCTCTTGCAATAGTGCAAGTGGCCTCTTCATGAAAATTATCACAAGGTCTACAATATGGTAAAGACTGATCAACAACATTTGCAGACTCAAGTGGATTGGGCGGTCTTTTCTCATTAGGAGGGCCCCTTTTGTGCCATGCATTATTATTATTTTGCATTTTATTTCCTTGAGACCTTTCCATATTGATCAAACCATTTTGAAGGGCAATTATCTGATTAGCATCATGAATCTTTCACATCTTTAATAAGTTGCGTTAATTCTTTAATGGGATCCTTATCAGCTTCTTTAATTTCTTTTCTTTATGATTGATTTTTAAAATTACCCCTAGTAAAGCCTAGAATCTCAGACTTCCCTGATGCTCTTCTACATTTTTCCATTTCCTTAGCCAAAGTCTGGGCAACCTTCACATCAGCAGGCTTAGCGCGCCACAACTCTTAAGAAGGATCGACAGGGAATGCATTGATTTAATAAACCAGGAGAGACTTTTCAAGAGGTTTATAGTCTTGAGGTAAATCCCTTGCAAGATCATTAAACCTCTTATTAAATTCTTCCAAGGTCTCATTTGTAATATTCCTAATTAGCCATGGCTAATTGGAATATTCGATTTTGTCCAATTTTTGCCTTCTCTAGTTATTTGTAAATAAAAAAAGGTGAGGACGGGGGACATAACTCACTTTAAGAATAAAAAGTCACTTCCTAGTAGCACAACGTTGTGACTTAAAGGGGAGCCAAGGGGGCCAAAGGGGGACGCAGAAATGGGGCCCACGCAGACACATACAGGGACTGCGCAGGAGGAAAAAAACACATGGCAAGAGGGGAGTCACGCAGGAGGAGGTGAGCCTAGGGATTGTGAGAGGCAGAGGCTATAAAATAGAGAGGAGCCCCCTCATTTTGGATCATTTAGTTATGTGCATTTGGAGCTAGTCGTTTCGACTTCTGAGCACGCTGGCTGTATAGCTAGTTTGCAGCACTATTTAGTGCATTGAGTGTCTTCGTTCGGAGATCTCACCCTTAGCCCCGGGGGACTTCGAGTGCCTGCTCGGGCAAGGTATTTCCTTTGGTGTTTCAGCAGTAGTTCATCAGCATTCCAGCAGCAGTTTTAGCAACGTTTTGGAGGACTGCGCAACACTGGGAGAGGGATGCAGTTCTTTGTAGTTGTAGTGCTGGATTGGGTCTTGCAGGTGGATTTACGCTGGGAGATTGAGCAGGGGTCCAACTTTTGTCTCATTGGAGGATTTTTGGCAGGGTTTCAGGCAAAATTTATAGAGGCTTCCTTCTATGGCAGTGCAGGGCATTGAGGAACTGCGCAAAACCCCAAGAGGGTGTTTTTCAGGGGTTAGCCATTCCAGGAAAGCTTTCTGGGTTTTTCTGGGTTTCTTGAGTAGAGACCGAATCCAGAGTTTCAACTTTTTCCGAGGAGGGGAGCAGCCCCAAATCATCAGTTGTTTTCTAGCAGCAATAACAGCATCATCCACTCAGAGAGGCCATTCTTGTCATTCTGAGAGTATTTCTTCACTTGCCTTGTGCAAGTCGAGATGCCATCTGTCTAATCACCTCTTGTACTCATTTTATTGCTTAGTATAATAAAATGGCTTAGTATTTTTGTTGCATTTCTTGAGTATTCATTTACGTTTCATGTATACATTGTTGTTTGCTGCACTATCGTTATTTCATCTCTATGAGTTTTCCGGCTATTATACCACTTGTACGTTTTTCTGGTTGGGGTTTGCTGGTATTTGAGAAATATTCCTGGAAAGGGATATTACAGTGGTATCAGAGCATACTTCTGGCTCAGCCTGTGGAGCTAGCAATCTATGACATCGGAGGAAAACCCTACATCTGTTACAAAGGTAGGAGATACAGAGGCAATGGGCGTAGGTTGAAAAATACCTACGGAGAGGGGGACTGTGTTCCGGTAGTGGACGCAGAACAGGAGGAGCTTGTGGTGGACGCAGAGCAGAAGGATCCGATGGCAGACGAGGACGGGAAGAGATTTGTGGATATGCTCCTCAAATCAGTGTAGGATCTATCGAGGCAGATTGAGGTGATGGGGCAGAGATTCACGGCAGTAGAGGCCAGACAGCGTGAGAGCCCATGAGGTTTTCAGATTGGTGAGGGATTAGGTGCATCCCATCATTTGCTAGAGCAGCGTCCTACTGCGCAGTAGGTGGCCTCGCATGCCCCTACACGCTCTACTATGCCCACGTTCTTAGGAGCAGACACGGGGGTCGGAGCCCAGCAGGAGGCAGAGCTCGGCCATATGGGCGATTATTTTGCAGGGTACCAGGCATATGGGCAGGAGTTTAGGGATGCCCTTTCATTCAAAGACTTTTTTTAGCTCCAACAGGATAGTAGGCCCCGCGATCATCACAGAGGAAACCGGCATTACCATGATGGTGACACCCACTGTGCAGCGAGTAGATTCCACTTGCCTAAGTTTGATGGTTCATCAAACAGTTTGGCAAAGTCTTGGGTGGAGAAGCTGGACATTTATTTCCAGCTTAACCAGATGTCGGAGGCAGAGGCCATCAAGGTGGCAACATTGCATTTGGATGGCGAGGCCCAGGATTGGTGCTTTCACGGGATGGTTACACTCGGGCACTCTACAGTGACGACATATGTGGAGTTTACCAGGAGATTGATGGAGCGATTTGATCGGAGGGATCCAGAGCAGCATTTTGTTGAGCTGACGAGGCTCAAATAGATAGGGAGCCTAGAGACCTACATTGCAGATTTCTTGAGGGTCTCCGTGATGATGCCAGACCTATCCACGACACGGAGGGTCTATATGTATGTTGAGGGGTTAGCAGAGCCACTTCGGGGTCTAGTCCGATCCACTAGACCAGCCACGCTCCAGGACACTATCAGCAGGACCCGGGACTTACGGAATGTCTACCCAGGACCCGGACACCTTACCCCCAAAGACAACCTTTTCATTCTAAGGGGAAGGATGTGAGGATTCCACCTCCAAAGGGGAATCCAGGACGAGTACAGATCGAGGACGATGTCAAGAGGGAGCTGAAGAAGAAGCAGTTGTGCTTCACATGTCAGGAGCCGTGGGCATCAGGACATAGATGTGTTGCTGGTAAAGCACATTTTGTTGAGGTCTTCTCCGAGAGCAGTGGAGAAGAGGATGACGAGGATGATGTGGAGGCAGGAGATAGCCATGCTATACAGGGACCTTTGCCACCTTCACCGCCAGCAGCAGGTGGTGCATCTTTTGCACCTACCGGAGGGCCCCTTGTAGCATTGCGAGGAGTTCCCAAGTATCTGACACTACGCATACGAGGGACAGTACGTGGCCAACGGGTATCAGTTTTGGTTGACAGTGGGGCAACCCACAACTTCATCGATGCACAGATGGTTGAGCGGAGAGGTATTCAGACATAAAGCTTCGATGGGTTTTCAGTCTTGGTCCCAGGAGATCAGACCATGATGTGTGCTCGTTATGTTCTAGAGCTATCAGTGACGATGGGCACTTACACATTGACTGACCACTTTTTCGTGGTCGATATTCCAGACACCAATGTGATACTGGGTGTTTAGTGGCTTATCACTCTAGGGAAGGTCACGACAGGTTGGAAGACCTTAGAGATGGAGTGGGTTGATGAGAAGACAGGGAGGCATGAGAAGATATGGGGTTAGCACACATATCTGCCTCAGGCTATTTCGGCTCATCGGATGGAGGCTGTCTTTCGGAAGGGAGACATAGAATGGGCAGTAGAGCTGCGGGCATCAGAGGCAGGGAGTACAGGGCAGACAATACATCGAGAGATACAGTCCATCTTTGATTGGTATGCCATAGTGTTTGGGGAGATTCCACGAGGACAACCATTGGATCGGGGGTTAGAGCACACCATTGAGTTTGAGCAGGGCATATAGGCAGTGATCACTACCCCCTATAGGCACCCCAAGGCCTATCGGGATGAGATTGAACCGGCTATCCACGAGTTGCTGGCTCTTGGGCACATTCGACCGAGCACGAGTCCTTTTGCTTCTTCTGTAGTATTGGTGAAGAAGAAGGACAACACATTGAGGATGTGCATTGACTATAGGGCCCTGAACAAGAAGACCGTGAAGAACAGGTGCCCCATACCCAGGATCGATGAGTTGATGGACGAGTTGAGGGGAGCACGATTCTTCTCAAAGATTGATTTGAGATCTGGGTACCATCAGGTTCGCATGAGGGAGCAGGACATTCCTAAGACCACCTTCAGGTGCCACTATGGGCACTTTGAGTTCTTGGTGATGCCTTTTGGGCTAACCAACGCCCCCGCTACATTTCAGTTCTGCATGAATCACATCTTTCCTAGTCACTTGAGGAAGTTTGTGTTGGTATTCTTTGATGACATTCTCATTTACAGCAGGACTTGGGAGGAGCATCTCCAGCACATTGAGACGGTATTGCGTATCTTACAGGAGCAGCAGTTCTATGCCAAACTCTCCAAGTGCGAGTTTGGGTTGATGGAGATGTTGTATCTGGGACACATCATAGGGGTGGATGGAGTGAGTCCATGAGGAGAAGATTAGGGCCATTAGAGAATGGCCGGAGCCGAGAAATGTGACGGAACTTCGAGGATTCATTGGCATTTGTACTTACTACCGGAAGTTCTTTAAAGGTTTCTTGCAACTTGCTGCACCCTTGACAAATTTGACGAGGAAGGGGGCATTCAGTTGGTCAGATACGGTGCAGCGAGCCTTTGACAGGCTCAAGGAGGTTATGAGCAGCTGCCCAGTTCTTGTGTTGCCAGATTTTACGCAGCCATTTGTTTTAGAGTGTGATGCGTCGGGAGAGGGGATCGACACAGTGTTGATGCAGGGAGGTCACCCTATAGCCTTCGAGAGCCGGAAGCTCCTTCTGCATGAGAGGTTGTATTCTATATATGACAAGGAGATGCTAGCCATCATGCATGCATTGGCTAAGTACCGACAGTATTTGGTGGGTAACAGGTTCAGTGTGAGGACTGATCACAACAGCCTCAAGTTCTTTTTGGAGCAGAAGTAGCTACAGGAGAGGCAGCGGAAGTGGATCAGCAAGATCCAAGCATATGACTTTGACATTGAGTATGTCAAGGGTAAGAACAACGTGGTAGCAGTTGCCCTTTCACGTAGACCAGCCACGTTGTCTCTTATGATCTTGGATACAGACTGGAGGGCTCGACTCTTAGTAGAGTACTCCAAGGACAAGTTTGCATGTGAGGTTCTGGATGGGCAGGTGGCAGATGAAAGGTACAGGGTGGTCGATGAGATCATCTATTACAGGGATCGGATCTTCTTGATTGAGGGGTCTCAGCTCAAGAAGAAGATACTCCAAGCATCACATGATTCACCATTAGCAGGACATTAGGGGTTTACCAAAACCTACAGGGCCATTAGAGAGAGGTTCTCATGGAAGGGCCTCAAGGAAGACGTACTCCAGCACATCTGGGAGTGCGATGTTTGCCAGAGGAACAAGGGAGAGATGAGCCATCCCGCGGGATTATTGCAGCCTTTTCCCATTCTGGAGGGGAAATGGCAGAGTATTTCGATGGACTTCATCACAGGGTTGCCCATGGTACAGGGCAAGGATTGCATCTTTGTTGTTGTTGACCAACTGACGAAGTACGCACACTTTTTTGCCATATTCGCACACTATACAGCAGCACAGGTAGCTGAGCTGTTCTTTAGAGAGATCTTCAGGCTACATGGTCTTTCTAAGACCATCGTCAGTGATAGGGACAACCGTTTCATGGGTGGGTTTTGGCAGGAGCTTTTCCGGTTGGTAGGGATGGAGTTGACACTGAGTACCAGTTATCACCCACAGACGGATAGGCAGACATAGATAGTTAACAAGTGGCTAGAGGGCTAGTTGCGTAACTATGTCAGTGGGCAGCAGCAAGCATGGTTGAGGTGGCTGCATCTAGGGGAGTACTGCTACAATACTTCACATCACATGTCTATTGGTATGTCACCATTCTATGCCTTATATGGGTATCATCCTTTATCTTTTGCTGACATGATGTTTGGTGATAGCAAGGCTCCCAGAGCCAAGATTTGGATCCAAGAGAGTCAGGATATTCTTCGAGCTCTCAAGGATAACATGGCTACAACACAGAATCAGCCGAAGCTGTATGCCGACAGGGGTAGGGTGGTGAGACAGTTCGAGGTAGGGGACATGGTCTACCTATGATTGCAGCCATACCGACAGTTGTCACTAAAGCAGAAGGGGGCTGAGAAGCTCAAGCCCTGCTTTTATGGGCCGTACAGGGTGATACGCAGGGTTGGACAGGTTGCATATGAGTTGGAGCTGCCCTAAGGCAACAAGATTCATAATGTTTTCATGTATCATGACTGAAAAAGGCATTAGGACAGCAGGTGACAGTGACGGATGAGCTACCACCTATGGATGACAAGGGGAATTTGGTATTGCAGCTAGAGGCTGTCATTGATACCAGGGAGAGGTAGTTGCGGAGCAGGATGGTCCGGGAATTCTTGGTGAGGTGGAAGAATTTGCCGGATGAGGATGCCACTTGGGAGAGTGAGAAGATCTTGCAACATCCATCACTTCAGTTGCTTGAGGACAAGAAACATTTTGCCGAGGGAGACTGTAATATTCCTAATTAGCCATGGCTAATTGGAATATTCGATTTTGTCCATTTTTTTCTTATCTAGTTATTTGTAAATAAAAAAAAAAGTGAGGACGGGGGACATAACTCGCTTTAAGAATAAAAAGTCACTTCCTAGTAGCACAACATTGTGACTTAAAGGGGAGCCAAGGGGGCCAAAGGGGGACGCAGAAATGGGGCCTACGCAGACAGATACAGGGACTGCACAGGAGGAAAAGAACACGTGGCAAGAGGGGAATCACGCAGGAGGAGGTGAGCCTAGGGATTGTGAGAGGCAAAGGCTATAAAATAGAGAGGAGCCCCCTCATTTTGGATCATTTAGTTATGTGCATTTGGAGCTAGTCATTTTGACATTTGAGCACGTTGGCTGTTTAGCTAGTCTGCAGCATTGTTTAGTGCATCGAGTGTCTCCGTTCGGAGATTTCACCCTTAGCCCTGGGGGACTTCGAGCGCTTGCTCGGGCAAGGTATTTACTTTGGTGATTCAACATTAGTTCATCAACATTCTAGCAGCAGTTTTAGCAACGTTTTGGAGGACTGCGCAGCACTGGGAGATGGACGTAGTTCTTTTTGGTTGTAGTGCTGGATTGGGGTCTTGCAGGTGGATTTATGCTTGGAGATTGAGCAGAGGTCCAGCTCTTGTCTCATTGGAGGATTTTTGGCAAAGTTTTAGGCAGAATTTAGAGGGGTTTCCTTCAGTGGCAACGCAGGGCATTGAGGAACTGCGCAGAACCCCAAGAGGGTGTTTTTCAGGGGTTGGCCATTCCAGGAAAGCTTTCTGGGTTTTTCTGGGTTTCTTGAGTAGAGCCCGAATCCAGAGTTTCAACTTTTTTCGAGGAGGGGAGCAGCCCCAAATCATCTGTTGTTTTCTAGCAACAACAATAGCAGCGTCCACTCAGAGAGGCCATTCTTGTCATTCCGAGAGTATTTCTTCACTTGCCTTGTGCAAGTCGAGGTGCCATCTATCTAATCACCTCTTGTACTCATTTTATTGCTTAGTATAATAAAACGGCTTAGTATTTCTTGCTGCATTTCTTGAGTATTTGTTTATGTTTCATGTATACATTGTTGTTTGTTGCACTATCGTTATTTCGTCTCTATGATTTTCCGGCTATTATACCACTTGTGTGTTTTTCTGGTTGGGGTTTGCTGGTATTTGAGAAATATTCCTAGAAAGGGATATTACATCATTCTCCTTCTTCTTTATAGTACTAATAGCGCTAAGCAGATATCTTTCTTCTTTCTCATCTCCATATCTATTCTTAAAAGCATTGATAATAGCTTGTAGGGAATCGAAAGAATTATTCGATCATGAAACCAATCCATAGCATCATCTTCCAGAGAAAGGACAAAGAACTTCATCTTAATATCTTCATGATTATAATTAACAATAGTGAACCACTTTCCCACACAAATATCAGACTTCTTAAGTAGATCACTAGCACTAGCTGCATTGTTGCCTTGAAAAGAAGGCAACTTGTCAATGACGTTTTTTGGAATATCATGCAGATAGCCTTGAATGTTAGTAAAATTACAGGGGGCAAAGAAGTTATCCATGGGATCTTGTTACGCTTGACCCTAAAAAGCAAATGGATATCAGAGATAGTTTCCTGTCTGAGATAAACAAGAAGTTTACTAGAAGTGAGCTTGTTTAATTGAACTCTGAAAGCCTTTTCTGGATCTGAAGTAGGATTAACTAGGCTATCTGGATGCCTTCTAGTATACACTCTTGTAAAATGTGGAATAACTAGAGTCGCCACTCAAACAAAAATCTAACTCTAAAGATCCAAAATGCTAAAACCAAAAAGGTTAGTCAAAAGCCGAGGACCAAAGATAGTCTCGGAGAAAATGTCGAAGCACTAAGAACAAGAAATGTGAAAATTCCTAAATCTAACACATCAAAAACCCCTACTGCAATATTTGGTTTATTATCTCCTACTTGTTCTTTACATTAAAAAGTTATTTATATGCATAAATATCGAAATAAATACAATTGCAGCCTTCACAAAGCTACAGATCAACAACTAAAATAAACCGAGACAACATAAGGGACATTGTTATTTTTGGACAATTGTCCTCGAGAAAACCCAATGCGGGAAAACCGATGCAGCATATAGAGGGTTTTATTATTAAGCAGATTCTGAATACAACCAGGTTGCCAGAAATGGCTCACCCTTCAGACAATTTCCTTGGCAGCGATACCTCTATCCAGAGACCGATATTCTGGTTGATTAGCAACTAGATGAACAATCCCATAGTGACTCTGGCTATTCCTTGTGTTGGATAGCGAAAGTTGCTCCACACATTCTCTGGAACTGCGTCACCCCCTTAGGGCCGCGTCACCCCCTTAGGGCCGCGTCACCATCTCTGGCTTTGCGTCAACCAATCAACTCCTAGTCTGTCCCATTGAATCACCTCAGCGCAGCCTCTGAAGCCCTCTGCGTCAACTGCGTTAGCCTTTACGGCCTCTGTGTCAGCCTCTTGGCCCTCTGCGTCCTCTGCGCTGGCCTCCTCAGCCACTGTGTTAACCCTTGCTACCTCTGTGTCAGCCCTCGAAGGCTCTGCGCTGCCTCTTCCGGCACTCTGCTGCCTCTTTGATATGTTCGATTTCCTCAGCAACCCACTTCCTAGAAAATCAAATTGACTGATCTCTCAAGTTTCTTGGTGTGTCTCCAACTGACCCTCAAGCCTTCTCTTATACTTTTCCTGTTGATGATTCAATGGTCGAGATTAAGTCCCTAATCAGCGGCTAAGATTAGATCTGGCTTGATCCTCGTTATTTAGAACTTTATCACCCATTTTATATCAGTACACATTAATATTTTAATTTTCCTAGGTTTAGACTTAGGAACCCCATTAAAAATATTAATTATTTTAATATCTCATCATTCGGGTGGAATTTCTCCAAACGATTTTTGGGTCTTAGAGATTGTAAAAACCGAAACTGAAATGCAGGAAGCATATAGAAATTTTAAATTTTGTACTTACCTGGACTGCTATCTGATCCGGTGAAGTTGATGATGCTGCTACTGCTCTGCTCCAATTATCCGGGAGACCAATTCCACCCAGCCAGACTGAGCAGAGACTGGCTGCTCAATCTAGTAAGCTTCTCACAGAAGCTCACTGTCCCCCGTGCCCAGAACCTCAGACAGATTAAAGCTCTTCCGATGGCAGACCTCTCTCACTTGGTGAATCCCTCGTCCTGGTTTCTCACTCCGTTTTTCCCCCCCTTCTCGGTTCAGACCTCCGGTATTTAACTATGGGCTTGGCGGTGACCGCCCTCCCACCTGCAGCGACCGCCTTCCCTCCTTCCGACACGCTTTCCATGCATTTTGCGGCTCCTAGATATTTTTCCCCTGCTGTCTTATGTATCCTGTTTGATTTATGCGCCCCTTATATAAGGGTGTTTTCTTTTATTTATTTTTAATTTTTTTTTATTATAAGGTTTTAAATTTTATAAAGTTCAATTTATATATATTATAAAGTCCAAATTTTATGTTTATAAAGCTTAATCATATTTATTTTAAAGTTCAATTCATATCTGTTTTAAGGTTTATTATATCAGTTTTAATATTAAGTTAAAACTTTATGTTAGTGGATTTGTTTAGATGGGTTGTCACAGAGATCTTATGTGCCTTAGCCTCTCCACAAATTTTTATTGGTAGAGCACATCTGATGCTACCAAAAATCGACACCCCCTCTTAGCGAGGAATGTGCTCTAGCAATGCTTCACCATAGAAACATCACACTGATCCTCTGCATCGGTACTTGTGCTGATGCTTGGCCTGCTGCCTCACATCTACTACATTGTTGCCCATGACATTGCCACTGACACTACTACATCTGTACTGTAGCTCCCTCTCAACATGTTGCATCATGCTGCCCATAGCACTGCCACTGCTAATTGTTGCACTGCAACACAGTTACCGAGAAGTAACTGACTTCACCCAAACACTGACACCCTGGTCAGTTTGGAAGCCTCGTGATGTTGAAGCTACCTCAACTGCTATCCTATGCTCCCTCTGCTGCCGCTGCGCTGTTGCAACTTCCACTACGCTGCTACAGACTTCTGCACTCTAGCATTGCCTTGTCACTCCATCACACCGTGCTCCACCTGACACCTGTCATCATGCTATTGTCGTTAAGAGCTCCCGTAGCCAGATGTGATCCAAGATTTTGGGCACCTCAAGAATCCTGCCTCAGCGTGTAGTCCCCCTGACTACAACTCAATGTCACCCCAACTTTTCTCTAGAGGTGCATGAGCACTCATGGCACAATCGTCATCAGAATTGACATCGTTCTCCGCCTTTGTTGGAGCTTCCTTTGAGTCGGAAACTTCTCCCTTGCCTTTCTTCCTGGGGCACTAAGATGCATAATGTCCCAGCTCCCCATAGTTGAAGCACTTGACTTTGGAGATGTCCTTCTTCCTCTTCAATTGCTGTCTCGCAGATGCTAGAGCTACATCGTCCTCCTCCTCTTTCTTGACTCGAACTCCCTTACCACTACTCCGTGGCTTGGTCATCCTCCTGATCTCTTCCTGTCAAAGAGCTGCCCACATCTCCTCCCAACTGGGGAGAGTCACTCTGCCCAAGATGCTTTTGAAAAATGTCTCCTAGTCCTCGAAGACTGCATTTAGAGTAGTCCTGACCATAAAATCTGGATCCTGTGTAGACCCCACGGAAGTAAGTTGGTCTCGAATTTCTTGCAACTTGAGGAGGAAGGGATCTATTTCCTCCCCCTTTTGCATCTGATATGACCTCAACTGATTCTCCACTAGTATCTTCCGCTGCACGAAAGAGCCCTGGTATAAGTTGGTCATGGTGTCTCACATCTCCTTTGATGTTTTCTTCTTAGCAATATGTGCTATGACATGATCTTTGACCCTGTCTAGGATCATGCGCTTTTCCCTCGCCTGAGCCTCCTCATACTTCTCATTCTCAGTTGGGTCAACTGGGATAGCTACTATTTTTAGGCATAGTTCTTGATGCGATGTCTATCCAGGACTGCCAGGATCCTGGCCTTCCAGGTGATAAAATTGGAAGCTCCATCCAATTTGTCCTAATCCCTTAGTCCGTTCACTGCCATCTCTACTCCTCTTCAGGACTCCCTTTGAGTCCTAATTTCCCTCCTGGAAATCCCCTGGCCAACTGTTGAACCGCTCTTCTCCAATCCTCCTTTGCGACAGCAACTCGGATTTGGAACCCTTGGCTAGAAATCTGTCAAGGTAGTGATTCTGTTAATTTTAGGTATGTTCTATGCTTAGAACAATTTATTTCAATTTTCACAGTTAGCTCAATATCTTTTCGAGATTAGCAATCACATCAGTGTAATAGTAAATTGTAGATAGAACATAAACATAAATCGCAAAAGACAAGCCAAGACAAGAGGACACAAGATGTGGCGCTAGCCAGGGACAAACACCAATGTGGGGAAACCCTTGATCAATTCTTCTTATATGTTCTTCAATAGTTCAACAGAGAGAGAGAGAGGTAATGCATTTACAATAGAAGTCAACAGCTTGACTTATCTAAATAACAACATAGATCATCTCTATGAAAATGATACATGAGGTAGCTGAACTTAGTTGAAGACATGCTGCTTCAACTGATTTTCTAAGGTGACTCCATCACCATGCTGCACCTATCAATGTGTTGCTCCTCATCATCATGCTGCACCATGCTACACCCATCATCACTACGCTGCATCTAATCATGACTGTACCCATCATTGTACTGTTGTACTATGCTGAGCTGCTATGCATTGCTGCTCCTATGTGCACCGTACAACATGTACTTGTTGCAGCTCCCATTGCTGTATTAATGTTGCACCATGTACCATTGCTCCGCCATGAACCATTGCTGCACCAAGTATCATTGCTGTCCCAAGTACCATTACTGCACCATGGTTGCTGCACCATGTACTTTCTGTCCCATGTACCATGTTGTCCCAACTACCATTGCTGCACCATGATTGTTGCACCATGAACTTGTTGTCCCATGTACCATGCTCCACCATGAACCATAGCTGCACCATGTACTTGTTATCCCATGTACCATGCTGTTGTGATAGTGACTGGTTAGGGCACCTCAAACTGCTGTAACAACCCTCAAACAATCACCCAAACAACCCTTAATCTCTGCGGCCTACCCTAGTGTGAACCCTCTGCCTCCACACAGAAGATTAGGGCATAACATGACCCCAAAACAACTCACGTTTTCCGTTGCTGTGGTGGTATGGCCTGTGGCCTACCACGCAGCCTTGCTGTAGCGTACGACCCACACATCAAGCCCAAAACAACCCTCCTCTACCTCGGCCCTCTAGAGAGTTATCTCGACCTCCCCTCACAGCGAATCAACCCTCAAACATACCCTAGAAACAACCCTAAAACACCACGTTGTTCTGTCCCTCTTTGCTGGTTAGAGCGTCCTTTGGACAACGTATAGATGAGGGCAGTCTTCCTGAAAAGCGTAGAGGATTAGGGCATCTTTTGGACAACGTATAAATGAGGGTAGTCTTTTTGAATAGCGTAGAGGATTAGGGCATCTTTTGTTCACAACATGACTGTGTCTTCCTTACTAGGGCATCATCTAGGACTGCGTTTAGACTTCAAGCTTAGGCTCCTTCCTTATTGTGTCTAGGTCTTCCTCCTCTTAGAATTCTCTTCCACTAAAACCCAAAACAAGTGGAGATAAGATAAGATAAGATAATTTTATTAATTAATGTCCAACAAATGACCATAATAGGTCAACGAGACTGCTGGTTATAATGATTACATCATGCAAGTCGGTGGACCAAGCGGTCCCCTTTAACATTTCTATAAAAAGCAGAAAATACATCTAAACTGTAAATGAAGAAGCAAGAATCTCATGGCTTCGAAGCAAAGGAGAAGAAGAAGAAGAATAAGGGGGGGAGCCCCTTGTCTGGCCCCTACTCCTAACAACCGAGGTCGAGAGAAGAAAACTGAGAGAAGTTCGTTAAAGTCTGCTGTCTTGTGGGCATACTGGGTTGTCATTGATGCCGCCTGGAGGTTCTAAGGCACCTCCCAGGGGTGGAACCGGTCCTGGATGTCTGGTGCAGTTTGGTGGGCTGGCCCCCCCAGGGCCACACTGATCTGGTCTCAGTGTTTGTGGGTCGGTCAATGGTTCTCTTGGTGCCCTGCACTGAAGGTAGCGCTTTAAAGAAGTCCGTGATCTTCTGTGTGGTGTCCGATCTAGCGGGGGGCTGAAGAAAGCGGGCCCGAAATCTGAAGGCCTCCTGGAGATAAAGTGTTAGGCATCTCGGGTCAACATATTTGAGGAAGCTGGACAGGGTCTGAGAGGACCTGAAGAGACAATGGAAATGACCCTGGATCTCATAGTATGCAGGGCATCCGAAGATGAAGTGTGTCTTTGTCTCTATCTCCTGTAAGTGATATAACTGGCAGATCCTATCTGCCCTATCAATGTGGTGGTTTGTCTCCACCTAGAGTCTGTGAGATCCAACTCTGAGCTGCCAGAGGGGGATTCTAAGGGCATGCATCCAATGTTGGAACGTGTACTGGGGTCCGATGATGAGCCCATCCCTGATCTCCAAGCAATCTTCCGCGTAGAAGGCCATTTTAGGGCGCAATCCATTGGGAGGATTGGTCCATGTAATCTGAATGTAACGTCTGTAAATATCTTCCTTGATGATTTTATTCAGCTCTCGCTGATTTGGAAGGAGGTGGCCTGGAGCATTCAGAGAGTATTGAAAAGGAGGGAGATGTTCAATCTGGATTCCGGAAGCCTCCAGAATCTCTGTCACATCGGTGTACCAACATTTAGATCGGCCTGTCTGTATACGGGCGATGTTCTCTGAGGAGCGATATGCTAAATATGGGTATTTGTCACGACCCTCCCTCGCGTTTGCCAGGCCGTGGAGTCTGTGCAGGAGTGATACTAGCCTGAATATCACCTCTACGCGGAAAGGTTGTGCCCCGAACTCGGCTAGAATGATGTACTGAGAAACTGTCTGCTTGCTCCTAATGAAACGACGTAGAAGTAGGGTCTGGACTCGCTCCACTGAAGCCCAATCTGATTCGAGGAGAGAGGGGCCCCAAATCTCTAAGCCGTAAAGCACTGTGGGGCGAATCAAGGTATTCATGATACTCATTTTAGACGAGATGTCCTGGAAATGGTGCCGGAAACACTGTCTCTCAAGGAGGGCTAGGGAGCCACACCCTTTGTTGATCCGAGGCTGAAGGGTTGGCCGCATGCTGAAGCGAGGCCCTGAGAACTGAACTCCCAAATATGTATAGGTGCTGACAATCTCGATCTCTTCGTCTTTAAATAGGAAGTGGAAATCAAAAGTTTTCTTGACTCCATTGTAGATAATCACTTTGGTTTTGCCCAAATTTACAGTTAGATGCCTCCGGTCACAAAAGGCTGTGAGTGCATCCAGCTGTCTCTGAAGACCTTCGTGGGAGGAGGTAATGAGGACAATATCGTCTGCAAAAAGAAGGATGGGGATTAGGACCTGATTAAGAAGACATCCATCTGTATCCTGAATATGTTCTCGGAGGAAGGACTCAAGCTCATCAATATAGATCCCGAACAAAGTAGGAGAAAGGGGGCATCCTTGCTTGACTCCAATGGTGCTTCGGATAAAATCTGACATTCCTCTGACTGTGCGAAGACGACCAAGGACGGCCTCATAGAGGCGCATGATAGCATTTAGGAGAGTCGAGGAAATACCAATCTCTCTTAGCCTCTGGAAAAGATCTTCCCTCAGGACTGAGTCAAAGGCCTTCCAGAAGTCTACAAAGCAGCAATATACTTTAGAAGATCGTTGCCTGGCCTCCTCGATCACTGCTCGAAGAGTAAGGATGTGGTCGATCGTCTGGTACCCTGGGTGGAAACCTGCTTGGCCCTTGGCCCTGATTTGTCTCTGCTTAAGGAAATGGGAGAGTTTCCTGTGGAGTGCTGTGGCATATAACTTGGAGAATGTGTGCCCAACCATGATTGTCCTATAGTTGTTGGGGTCGAAAGTAGGCCCTGACTTGTGGATCGGGTAGATAATGTGGTGTGACCAACTATCCGGAAATCCATCTCGAACCACCTGGTTGAAAAGGTCCACCAGATATCCTACTAGGGGGTGAAGTCCATGCTTGAAGAACTGTGCCTGGAAGCCCTCTTCGTCTGCTGCCCTGCTGCTGTTCATTGTCCATATTGCCTCTCAGATATCTTTGTCGGAGAAGAGGTGGCAGGAGGTGGGGGAGGAAGTAACCTGAATCAGAGGCTCCCCGGGGATGTCATACAGTTGGGAGGTGTGGGAGAACATTGAGGCAGGATCAAGGTCGATAGGGGTAGGCGAGCGCCGGGAAAGGATGGTCCCCCAGAAATCTTTAGGGGAGCGAAGGAGGAGAATAGAGAGAGCCTGTCTCCTATGGGCAATGAAAAGGCGCTTCTTGCGGTGAAGGAGGCGACAATACGCTGAACAAAGGTCTGGGTATGTTGGTAAAGAGTTTCGGAAGGCGTGCCGGAGGTCCTGGTGCATAGAATTGCATTCCTGGTCATACCAATTGTTCATAGGGCACTTTCCCGGTTTGTGGGAGGTGGTGACTGAACAAGTGGAGAAGGGGAAGGATTGGGGCATAGCTTTCCAGATTGCATATGAGAGACACTGATATTTGTCATTGGCGGAGCTGAGAGAGGTGAATTGGGACTTCAATGGGAGCGTCTGTCTAAGGATAGAGGAGAAGAGGTCAGGGTCACCTTCCTCAAAACGGAAGGTGGTTCTGGGAGGGTTGCGGGGAAGAGTAGGGGGTGGACTCGGGAAATCAAACTGCAGAGGGAGCGAGAGGAGTGCGTGGTCTGCGAGAGGGATGGGGGTGATCGAGAAATTTTTGATGTAAGGGAGGAGATTTGGGTTTGCAATAGCGTAGTCATCCACACTTGCCCCGCCTCCAAAAGGTCTGCAGGTAAAGAAGTGCGAAGATGGGAAACAAGGCAGACCATTCAGAATTACCAGCTCATGAGATTCTCCCAACTGTAGTAGATATCTCCCATAGGTTGTGGTGGGTCCTAAGTGATCCTCGGAGGTTCGGTGCATGCCGATCGTGGTCAGGTCAATCCCCTGAATGCAAAATATATCTTCTGTCCTGTCGTGTATAGGGGTCTGAAGGTCTTTGGTCCGGGCATTGAAGTCCCCCATGAGAATGATGTCCCCTACTGCCAAAAACCTGGTGATGTCAGAGTACAGGTCTGTAAAAGGGTCTCTGTCTGAGCTATTGTGAATAGCATAGGGGGACGAGATAGGCGGGAAGTAACAGACTGCGACATACATGTCTCTTGGCAGTGATGTTCTGGCTCTGATCTGAATCCACAGGAATCTGGCATTCTCATCGGTTGCGACTACTGATACTCTACTCCTGAGGTTATCACAGACAAGGCAAGCAACCCCCCCTGATCCCCTGACACCTCCTGAACTTCGTGTCTCCTGTCTGCAAACTGCGGTCCACTGGTATCCTGTAATGTCAGGGAGGGGATGGACTGGGCTCGCATGAGTCTTGGTAACCAGAAGGATGTCTGCTGAGCTAAGGGCTTCATAAAGTAGTCCTGGTGAGGACCAGAAGGAGCCATTGCCATTCCAACAGTGAACCGAGAGATCCGTGCCCTGTCTCCTCTCCGCTCGGGCCCGTCATTTGGTACCTGAGCGGGGGACCCATCCTGGGGGGAAGGTGTCTCGAATAACTGCCCAAAGATTTCTAATCACTGCCCATTTCCCTGCCTGTCTTGCTGCTGCCACCTGTTCCCTGGCTTGTTTCAGTTCAACTACTTGAGCTCTTGTGAGGTCTTCATCCAAAAACACTTTATTCGGAAGAGAAAATAGTTTTCGCTTGGCTCAGAGTATCGGAAGTCTATCCGAGGAGTCACGGAATCTGAGGAAGAGGGTAGAGTCCTGCCCGATCCATGCTTTGTCCAAAGTTATGTCTGGTATGTCAAGAGTGTCGCATATAAATCTGTTCCCCAGTTCCATTGGGTCTGCAGGTGGGGTGGTGTAGGGAGTCCTCTTACTTTAAGATTTAATTCTCTTGCTCTTCGGGTTCTTTCCTCCGCCAACTTTGCTTGTACCACTTCCTCCACCGCTATGAGCGGAGGAGCCTTGTCCTTTCCTTTGGCCACCTGTGCCCATGTGTTGATATGCGAATCCGTCTCCCGTTTAAGAGACATGTGTTGGGACCTGATATCCTCCTGTTTACTTTTAAGATCTCTAATCTCTGCCTGTAAGGTCTCGTCGGAATGCTGCCCCGCACGTTGTTCTCGGTATTCCTGCAGTGTTTTTCTGATAAGTGCATTGTCTTCCTCAACCGATAGAACTCTGTTTGATAAAGTACCGATGTCGGCTCGCAGTTCGCGATTTTCTGCCTCTAGGTGTTCCATTTTCCTCATTATGTGTTTAATTTGGGATGTCCAGAAAGTAAAATCAGTTTCCAATGCAATATTCGTGGGGCTGTATACGTTCTCATCTTTATTGTGGCACTGTTGTAGATATTTTAGCGGACCTCTGTCGTTGAAATCTTGCGTTTTTGCTTCCCCGGGGTCTTTCTTGTGATGCTGCTCTGACATGGCTGTTATCATGCTATGAGCTCCCCGCTGCACAGTACAGGTAACTAAATCGAATGAGACAGGCTGCGGGCTAAGGATGGGATTTAAGGATTGTGGATGGACAATGGGACGGAGCTGTGGACGGGTTTCTGTGGCTGCAAGAGGACTGCGGAAGTTTTACAGGGCTTCGGGAGAGGGATTACGGGAGGGCTGCGGGGAGAGTAGAGGGATGGGACGGAAGAGCGCAGGGGGATGGGAGGGTTACAGGGGAGGGAGCTGTGGGAGACAGAGGGATGGGACGGGAGAGAGCAGTGGGACGGAGAGTGTTACGGGGGAGGGAGCTGCGGGAAGAGAGACGGGACGGGATGGGAGTGCTGCGGGTTGCGGGGAGAGCAGAGGGACGGGACGGGAGAGCTGCGGGCTACGGGGGAGGAGCAGAGAAATGGGACGGGGAGAGCCGAGGGACGGGACGGGAGGGAGAGAAATCAAGAATGAAATGTCTGTACAAATGACTCTCAAGTCACCTCCTTTTATACTAAAACATTGAGCATACTTGGGGGTTATTTGGTTGTTGGCCGACCTTGACGAATTGTCCCATAACACAAATAAATTCGTATCTCCATGATTACTTATCGGAATCGAATGATATTTAGATCAATCCGACACCTCTCGATGAGAGGGATCCAAGAAAAATATCAGCTGCCATAAATAAGATGACCCACATGGTGTTTGACTCTAGTTGCCAATTTTAATAGATTCCCTATGCCTTGGTCCTGTCTACTTAGACACTGTTCTGTACAGACAGAAACAACGTCCCAGCAGCTCCTCAAATCACAATTTTCATAGCACCCTTAGCCCCGGCAACTGAAGAATCTGATCCCTTCAGGCTCTGCGCAATCACGACCAAGGCTGAATCTGCTCCTTCGACCAACTGCGTCAATCCTACCTGGATGAGAAGGATGACGTGGCTCTGCTTGAGCCTCTTCTGCCTCTCTCTGCCTTTGCGTTGGCCATTCCCTTGGCTTGAAATGTTGATGCAGGATCTGCATGAGCCTTTGCATCACCCTCTAAGCACTGCATCACCTCTTCTCTTGCCGCTTTAGCTCTGGAACAACGTTGTCTCTTGGGAGAGCTGCTTCCGCTGCAAATTTCTCAGATTTCTCTTGTTGGCGTCTTCAGTCCTCTTGTGATTTGCAATCCCTCTAATACCATTTGAAAATTCTTGAATCTAACACATCGAAAACCCCTACTGCAATATCTGGTTTATTATCTCCTACTTATCTTTATATTAACAAGTTATTTATATGCATAAATATTGAAATAAACACAATTTCAGCCTTCATAATGATACAGATCAACAACTGAAATAAACTGAGATAACACAAGGGACACAGTTATTTTTGGACAATCGTCCCCGGTAAAACCAAATGCGAGAAAATCGGTGCAGAATATACAGGTTTTTATTATTAAGCAGATTCTGAATACAACTAGGGTGCCAAAAATGGCTCACCCTTCAGAGAATTTCCTTGGCAGCGATACCTCTATATGGAGATAGATATTCCAGCTGATTAGCAACCAAATGAACGATCCCAGAGTGACTTTGGTTATTCCTTGTGCTCGACAGCGAAAACTACTTCACGCATTCTCTGGAACTGTGTCACCGCATTAGGGACAACATCACCCTCTCTGGCTCTGGGTTAGCCAATCAGCTCTCAGTCTGTCCCACTGAATCACCTCAGTGCAGCCTCTAAAGCCCTCTGTGTCAACTGCATCAGCCTCTACAGCCTCTGCGTCAGCCTCTTGGCCCTTTGCGTCCTCTGCGCTAGCCTCTACGTCAACCCCTGCTGCCTCTGTGTCAACCCTTCAAGGCTTTGCGCTGCCTCTTACAACACTCTACTGCCTCTCTGATATGTATTCCTTGGCCTCCTGTCGAGCTGTCCCTTAGTGCAACTAATCACTTGTTCGATTTCCTCAGCAACCCACGCCCCAGAGAATCGAACTGACTGATTTCTCAAATTTCTTGGTGCATCTCCAACTGACCCTCAAGCCTCCTCTTATACTTTTCCTGTTGATGATTCAACAACCGAGATTAACTCCCTAATCAATGACTAAGATTAGATTTGGCTTGATCCTCGTTATTTAGAACTTTCTCATCCATTTTATATTAATACATATTAATATTTTAATTTTCCTAAGTTTAGACTTAGGAACCCCATTAAAAATATTAATTATTTTAATATCTCATCATCCGGGTGGAATTTATCCAAACGATTTTTGGGTCTTGGAGATCTCACGTGGCTTAGCCTTTCCACCAATTTTCATGGCTAGAGCACATCCGATGCTACCAAAATTGACACTCCCTCTTAGCGAGGAATGCGCTATAGTAATGCTTCAACATAGAAACATCACATTGATCCTCTGCATCGGTACCTGTGTTGATGCTTGGCCTGCTGCCTCGCATCCATTGCACTCTTGCTTCTTGTACTGCTGCCCATGACACTGCCATTGCCACTACTACATCTGTACTATGGCTCCCTCTCAACATGCTGCATCATGCTGCCCATAGCATTGCCACTGCTAACTGCTACATTGCAACTCAGTTACCAAGAAGTAAGTAATTGACTTCACCCAAACACTGACATCCTGGTCAGTCTGGAAGCCTCGTGATGTTGAAGCTACCTCAACTGCTGCCCTATGCTCCCTCTGCTGCCACTGTGCTGCTGCAACCTCTTCTGTGCCTCTCGCATTGCTGCAACTTCCATTGCGCTGCTACAAACTTCTGCACTCTAGCACTGCCTTGCTTCTCCAACACACCTTGCTCCACTCGACACCTGTTATCATGCTACTGTCATTAAGGGCTCTCGTAGCTGAATGTGATCCAAGAGTTTGGGCACCTCAAGGATCCTGCCCCTACACGTAGTCCTCCTGAATACAACTCGATGTCACCCCACCTCTTCTCTAGAGGTGCATGAGCACTCATGACACAATCGTCATCAGTGTCGACATCCTTCTCTGCCTTTGCTAGCGCTGCCTTTGAGTCGGAAGCTTCTCCCTTGCCTTTCTTCCTGGGGCACTGAGATGCATAATGTCCTAGCTCCCCATAGTTGAAGCACTTGACTTTGGAGATGTCCTTCTTCTTCCTCTTATCTTGCTGTCTTGCAGATGCTAGAGCTACATCCTCCTTCTCTTTCTTGACTCGAACTCCCTTACCACTACTCCCTGCCTTGGTCATCCTCTTGATCTCTTCCTGTCAAAGAGCTGCCCACATCTCCTCCCAACCGTGGAGAATCGCTTTGCCCAAGATGCTTTGGACAAATGTCTCCCAGTCCTCAGAGATTGCATTCAGAGCAGTCCTGACCATAAACTCTGGATCCGGTGTAGACCCCACGAAAGTAAGCTGGTCCCTAATTTCTTGCAACCTGAGGAGGAAGGGATCTATCTCCTCTCCCTTTTGCATCTGATATGATCTCAGCTGATTCTCCAATAACATCTTCCACTGCACAGAAGAGCCCTGGTATAAGGTGGTCAGGGGGGCCCACATCTCCTTTGCTGTGTTCTTCTCAGCAACATGTGCTATGACATGATCTTTTACCCCGTTTAGGATCATGCACTTCACCCTTGCCAGAGTCTCCTCATACTTCTGATTCTCATCTGGGTCAACTGGGATAGCTACTACTTTCAAGGCATAGTTCTTGATGCAATGTCTATCTAAGACTGCCAATATCTTGCCCTTCCAGATGACAAAATTGGAAGCTTCGTCCAATCTGTCCTGATCCCTTAGTCCATTCACTACCATCTCTGCTCCTTTCGGGACTCCCTCTGAGTCTTGATTTCCCTCTTGGAAATCCTCTAGCCAACTGTTGAACCACTCACTCCTCTACAATCTTCCTTTGGGACTGCAACTCGGATTTGGATTTCTTGGCTAGAAATCCGTCGAGGTAGTGATTCCCTCTCCCTTGGTTCCTATTGAAGTTTCTAATTCTAACAGTTAGAAACTCTCCATATACTTTCTGATTTATTCCTTCCTACTTGTTTTGATTAATTATCAAGTTATTTACCATGTAAATACTGAAAATAAACACAAGTACATACTCAACACATTACAGATCATCAATTGAAGGAAACGAAAACAACCACACAAATGACACTGTTATTTTTGGACTAATGTCACCAGAAAAACCCATTGTGGGAAAATTGGTGCACCTATATGAGGGTTTGATTTATTAAGCAGTTTCAGAATACAATTTGGGTGCTAAGTTTGGTTCACCCAACAGAGAAACATCTCGGCAGTAGTACCTATCCTTCGGAGATAGATGCTCCGGTTGAAACCCCAGATAAACACTCTACCAACTCCTTAGCTCCAATCTGCCCCACAAAAATGCTAGCGTTAGCCTCTAGGGACTACATCAGCCTCTTCTGCCCTCTGCGTCAGCTTTCCTAGTAGTTTCGGCAGTTCCTGATAGTTCCAGCAGTTCCAGGCGGTTTCGACTATTCCCGACAGTTCCGGCAGTTCCCGACGGTTCTGATTGTTCCCAGCAATTCTAGAATCCGCCCTCTGTGTCAAATTTCCTGGCAGTTCCCGGCAATTCCGGCTTCTGCCCTCTACATCAACTTTCCTTACTGTTTTGGATGTTCCCGACAGTTCCAGCTTCTGCCCTCTGCGTCAACTTTCCCAACAATTCCAACAGTGCCCGGTAGTTCTGGCTATTCCCGACAGTTCCGGCTTCTGCGCTCTGTGTCAGCTTTCCCGGCAGTTCGCGACAGTTCTAATTGTTCCCGACAGTTCTGGCTGTTCCTGATAGTTTCGGCTTCTGCCTTCTACATTAGCTTTCCTGGCTACTGTGTTGGTCCTCGACACTATCTCTGTCTCTCTACTTCTGTATTCACTTCCCCGTAGCTGCAACTACAGATCACTCTCAACTTTCTCAGCAAACCCAACCCCATAAAGTCGATATCTTGATCTCTTGGTGTGTTCTCCAAGTGAACCTCAAGCTTCCTCTTATACTTTTGTCGTTGACAAATCAACAGCCGAGATTAAGTCCCTAATCAACGACTAATATTAGATCTGGCTTGATCCATGACTTTTGGACCATTCTAACACAATTTTATATTAATTCACATTAATATTTTAATTTCCCTAAGTTTAGACTTAGGGACTTCATTAAAAATATTAATTATTTTAATATCTCCCAAA
>APFE031377085.1:25443-54460 GCA_000404065.3 Pinus taeda
TTCCTCCTGTAGAGTAGTTGAAACACTCTCAAGGCTAACTGGTGGGAGAAAAAATGTGAATTTTACATGATTATGTGTATGCTGGAAATTTAGCTTTGCACTCTGTTTAGGGAAACCCGAGTCATCCTTCTGTACATGGGCAGTCGAGTTTTAAAACCGGGGAATTGATACGAAGTGGCCTGGAGATATTGTTTTCAACATTTTGAGGAGGAAACACATATAGAATTCCCTTACTACTCAAAGCGCAAGCCAAAACAGAGTATTTTTCATCATGCCAGGAGGGTTTATTAGAAAGGAACCCTCGGATTCTAAGAAACTGTGAGAAACTCCTGAGGTGGTAAACCTATTTTCCCGTGAAAAATGGATGACCTTCTGTGACAAAATTCAAGGTCACGATGATGAAATAACAAAGGAATTCCTATGGTCCCTGAAGCCTAAATTGAAGACACTAGCCACTATCAACTTGAGAGGGTTGACCCTAAATCTCACCCCACAACTCATTAGCAGAGTCACTGATCTACCAATGGGGGTACCCTGGGATAAAGAGGAGAGGAAATTGGGCCAAAAGGCTAAACAAGAATTCTTCTTACCAGAGGAACAATTTTCAGAGGATAAGAATGGGGTCCGGAGAACCAACATACAGTCATTTTGGAGCGAAGTTAGCCTTCAAATTATGAAATATATTACTTGTGAGGGGAAGTTCAGTATTGTATATGGTTATCACTTCCGTTTGCTAACTGAACTCAGGCACAAAATGGATTTTCCCACAGAACAGAAGTTGAGCATCCCATACTTCCTCCTGCAATCCTTGATTGAGTGCGCCACAAAGCTAAGGGAGGGGACACCAGACCAGCTGGCCCATCATGGGCTTATCAAGCTCCTAGTAGAAGATGCACTCCATACCTACACTGTCCCTCTCTCCTGGGAGATTTTTCGAAATATTTCTAAGGATGATGACATCCGAATTATGGCTTAGGAACTCACTTCCTCCAGCAGCAAGGAGAAGGAGAACATTGAGGCAAAAAAGAAATCCAAGGGTCAGGAATCCCTGGGCAAACCACCAAACAAAAGGACAGTAAGATAAACGAGAGAAAGGCCAAGCTGCTGAGGCCAAAACGGTGGGTGGAAAAATGACACGAACCCCCAAGGAGAAGAGATTGCAGAGCAGGGCAGAAAAGACTGAAAGAGTCCAAGCAAGTGAAGGCACACCTAAACCAGCCACAGCCAAGCTAAAGGAGAAGGCACCCCCAGCCAAGCAGGCCAAAACAGTGCCAACTGGTTCTACAGGAAACCAGAAGGCTATTTCTACTGGAAGTCCAAAAATTGCTTCTACAAGAAGCCAGAAACGAGTTAGCACAGGACTTTCTACAGGAAGTCTGAAAAAAGGGCAAGGGAAGGAAGAATCTCCTGAGATTCTAGCTAGGGAGGCACCACCTATGCTAGCCGCCCTCAGCACATCTCCAAAGTAGAAAGAAAAGTGGAAGAGGGAGCCTTCCATGTATTTTAAGGCGAGAAGAAGCACGAGGATTAAAACTGGCAGGCCAAAGGAGAAACAGTCCAAAGGACCAATTATAGTTGAAGACACCCCATCCAAACAAAAGACATCCATCACATATGACCAGCGAACCCCGAAGACCTCCACATAGAAAGAAAAGATGGAAAAATTGAACTCGAAGGCCTCTCTATAGGATACCAAGGCTGCTCTACAGGAAACATTAGCTAGGCTGAAGGAGACCGAAAGATGGAGGAAAAAGCAGCCAAGTCATCACTAGAGGAAGAGAAGGTTGATACCATTATGGAACCAAGCCCCCAGCCCAGCCTGGGCTCTTATTATAACTTCTTAGAGGCCGGGAAAATCATTCCTCAAAAATTCACAGTGCCACTTTTCCTAGCACTAGAGGAAGAAAGAGTAAGGACCCATACTTGGATGAAGATCACTAAATCCAAGGGGGTGGCAGATATAGGTCCTCTAGAGGAAAAGCTCAAGGAGGCCCAAAGGGAATTGACAAGGGTACGGCATGTGGAGAGCTACCAGCAGGCCAAGCTACGAGAAGAGAATGAGTTGCTTAGACAATAGCTACAATTACAAGGACAGAGGGTAGAAGACAGGCCTCACCTCTTGGGAGAACAATAGCAACAGGAGGAGGCCACAACAACCAAAGACACCACAGAAGAGCCTCAAAAAAAGGAAGGAATGCAAGCTGGACTTGAGGCACTAAACCGACAACTACGGGAAAGAGAATTCCAAGCAGGCCTAGAGATACAATCTATAAAACAGCAGATACAAGAGAAGGAGGCCCAATTGGCTTGCATGGCCAGTTGGGCAATGGAAGCTCTGCAATGTAGGCAGTCGGCCAAATCCTACGCCCTTTACCTCAGGGATCAGTGGCTGCAATTTCAAATCAACACTTTGGCACAGAGGGGTATCACTCAAATCCAGAACCGCCAACAATTCATGGCTTTATGTAACAATAGTTCGTCAGAAGACAAGGCCAAGCTATCAAAGTTCTATCTTCATAATTTGGCCCTTCCCAAGATGACCTCGTGGGACCCCAACATAGCAGTAGGGGGCATGCAGCTTATGGTCATGAAATCATGGTTAACCATGAAGAAAAGAGAGGAACAGAGGTCAGAAATGTCATGGACCGGGAAATACAGGAACCACTGTTGATTAGAGAAGAGCCAGGGGACCCCTCACCATTGATATCCGCCCACCAGCACCTAGCAACTAACTCTCAGGCCCTGTTAGAGTATGTGGACCGTCAGGCTCAGGCCATAGCACATTTTGAGGACATGGAGCAACTATTGGGGGACAACTGTGTTCATGCTTGCACCCGTAGGTGGAACACATTGTCCCACAACCTCAAAATCAGGGAATACCACACCCCAACTAGAATGAGGGAGGCCTTAGCACGAGTGCCTCTCTACAAAAATTCTATGAAGAATCTTCAAGCCAGCTGGATGGGCCTCAAGTTAAGTCCACATTTGCTTTTGGGGTTGCTAAAAGGAGGCACAGAAGAAGAAGAGCATAAGCAGTGGGAAGAGGTGGAAAGGAAGGCCAGATTCCATGACAGTGAAGAAGATATTACTTCAGAAGCCTGGGATGTGAGGGAGGGGATCAAAGAAATTAAGGACGAGGAGCTGGACTAGTTGCTCAAAGGATGAGCAACCCATTTAGGAGGGGGGTGATGATGAGCCCCAAATTGGGTAACTTATTGGGCTCATTTTGCCTAATTGTCCTTGTTAAATGCTTGTTCAATCCTCCATTTTTCATAGATTATGCATTTTTTTAGTATGTTTATGTCATATGAACGAATAAGGCTGTTCACTCTACCTAGGAGGCTAATACGTGGTTATTTCAAGTTTTTTGGACAAATGTTGGAGCAAAACCGAGCAATCATGGGCTAGGTGACAGCCAAGCTTGAGGTGAGGTTTCGTAGGGAGGTTGTCTCTGACATTAAATGGCCCTTCCTCGGGATCTCCACCCTCGACTCCGAGCTCACAGGCCACCAAAATGGATCTTGAAGGTAGCCAAGCAGATTTTGTAAAGGGGACTATCTACTAGCAGTTGGGACAGCTGAGTCCCTTGAATTTAGGAGGCCTGCTAGGCCCCTCGGGATGTATAAATAAGAAGGCCTTAGCCTTCGTAGTTTACTTTTGGAAACCATTTCATTTTTTGCACTATAGTGTTGTCACTTTCAGCTCGTTTTCTTGTAACCATTGTGGCATAACTTTCGGTTGATGACTATTTTTTGATAATGACAAGAAGTCCTATTTTGTATCAGCTCTGAGTTCTTTATAGGAGCCATAGCTCTTAGGGTTGGGCCCAACCTAATAGCCAAGGCCTCCTTTATGTATTTTTATTTTTCCTTTATGCATCGTTGTTTCTCTGTTATGCATTTGCAAACTTATTTCTGTTAGGCAGATTAAATTGTGTTGATTAACTAGGTCATTGTTTATGGTTAGAAATGCTTCTGATTTTTAGATTAGGTTGGTAGGATATCAACAAGGAAAAAGCTCCAGAAAAAGGCCAACAAGCACCTTTGGTTTCACCTCTCCCTCATAGGATCATGGGATGGGATCAAAGTAACCTTGTTGTCCCAAACAAAAACAATATTTTTGCTTTGCCATGCAATCACTAGTGTACGGTTTTCATTTGTAGAAGTTGGTTACGTCGTCAGATCTTTGAAATGTTTCATTTTATAGTTGATATATATGGTTCCCTTGCAAATAAAGATGTTTTTCATTCACTTTACTATTAGCTAGATTAGATTAGGTTGGTATAGCTAGGACTTTGATTACTTGCAAGTGTTTATTGGTTCAGTTGAAAGTACACGGTGAAAAGCATCTCTACCGCTTCTTCATCCACCCAAACTTCATCAGAACCATATGTTCCATCTCCTAACTTGGTTTCTCATCCCACGTTTGTCATATTGCCCACGTAACCCTACCTTTTTTTGCAACCATTGTTTCATCCTTCTTTGAGCCAATTCAGCCATCTACACCTTCTCCCAACTCCATCCACCAGTCCCTAGGCCACCTCAGACCCCTATCCTACCTCCATACCCATTCCTTCATCTTTCCTCACTCATCCATCCTCCAAAATCCCATTTCTAAACATCTTATAGAAATCTCTAAACATCCTGTAGAAATTCCTGAACATCCTATAGAACCCCTGCAGACTTCCTGTAGAAGCTCACAAATGAGGTTTCTTGATAGAAAAACTTGGTGAAACACTCTCGAAGGGTGTTAGGGACTCCTTAGGCCCTCTCTGAACCTTCCCGACCTCTTCCAGGAATTTCTCCTCATTGATCCACCTCGGCACAGTCAAGAACATTGAAAGCCTATGCATGATGAAACTGACGACTCATTCAAAAATACAAAAAGTCGTTTTCTTCAGATAGAGGTAGTCTAGACATGTGTATTTTACTTTCATAGTAGTAATGGCATCTCCTTCACTAGCATGCATTCTCTTCTTTGCATCAGTAGTACTAGCTGGTAGAATTAGGGTTTGCTAGGGTTTGCGCTTTCCTTCAGTTTCTCAATTTCTTTTCACAAGTAGAATAGCTTCCTTCGAGACTATCTTCCATCCATCGGTTAAAAAGATTCTTCTCAAAGCTCATAGAAGTTGGCTTGAGCCCCTAGTGCACTTGTGCTAGCTGGCCAAGTGACAGCTGCGGCAAGAGCTAGTACTTGTGCATACAGCATTGTCGCTTCCAAGTTTGTTACGAACTACCAGGTTGATAAAAGTAAAGAAGGGAGTCCCAGGAGGTACAACATTATTGCTGCAATACTGGAGCTCACAAATTATCCAAAAAAATGGGCAGAAACAGAAGAAATCAAAGCAGCAACAGAGGAAAAATTAGTTGAGTATTTGAGAGAAAACATATTCTATAAGTTCGGGTATCCAATAGAAATGGTCACAGACCAAGGCAATTAGTTCACTTCTAGATTGATTGAAGACCTACTCACACATCATAAAATCAAGCACAGGACATCCACCCCTTACCATCCACAAGCCGATGGGTAGGTGGAAGTCACTAACAGAGCTTTGCAAGGAATTTTGACCAAGGTAGTGAGCAACAATAAAAAAGATTGGGTAAATAGACTAGTTGAGGTCACCTCGGCCTACAACACAACATGGAAGACCACCACAGGGTTCACACGCTTTGAACTGGTCTATGAGAAGAAGGTTTTTCTATCAATAGAATTTGAATACAATACACTAAGAATGGCAACTCAACTGGATGTAGACCATAGCGATCCACAGAGGGAAAGACTACTCCAGCTCAATGGATTGGATGAACAAAGATTGCAGGCCCTTCTCCACACAGAGGTAGTTTAACTTCAGAGGAACATATGGCATGAAAAAAATATCAAGGAGAAGCAATTCCAAGAGGGAGACTAGGCACTGCTCTATGACTCAAGGTTTAAAGACTTCAAAGGCAAGCTAAGGACAAGATGGCTAGGACCTTACACTATGGAAAAATGCAATGACAATGATTTAGTTCTAATCAGAACCATTGATGAGGAAGTCATCCCCATGCTTGTCACTGGACATAGGTTGAAGATTTACAATAAGCCCCTCTCCAAGCAAGAGTTCATTAAAGATATCAATAATAGAGTGATGGTAGCGGAGCAGGTCTTACCCTCCACTTCACCCACTCACTGAAGAAACAAGAAAAGGTAAAAATAATGACTCAAGTGAAAACCTCCATGAGGTGATTGAGTCCCATCATTGGGTTAAAAACCTCTTTTGAGGCAACCCAGTGATGACAAAAACAAAAAACAAAAGAAAGAGAATAAGATACCTGGGTGAAAACCTCCCTTGGTGGCACCCAGGGCAGGCAATTAGGGTAAAAACCCCCTGGAGGAGCCCTCGTTGTTTTTCAAAAAAAAAAACAAAAAAAAAAAGAAGGAAAATAAAATTGGCTTTTAATGTGCATTACAGGTTACAAGTAGACCATAGGAAGCAAGAGAAGATGCCACAGAGCCTATTTAATCTCCCCCACACTCTTCTCCATTGTTTTTGACCTTTCTTCCACCCCACTAAGTTCTTTTTCCAGAAACTGTGTGTTCTACAGAAGGCCTTGTGTGTTGTACAGGTGGCTCCTGTAGAAATCACAGAGGGTCAGAAATGGTTCCAAAAATCAGTTTCAGGGGCTAGGATATTTCATGAAGAGCATGTAGACCCTCCTACATATATGCAACCTCCTTGCCATCCATCCCATGCCTACACCACCCCATCACCATCATTTTTTTTCTGTTCCTATTGAAAGACACAAAAACCAGTTTTTAGAAAAAACAACAAAAATAAAGGGAGCAGGACCTCCAAATCTCACTTGCAGCTTACCAAGTACCTCTCCATCTTCATCAAAATCTCTAGCATCATCCTCATAGCTCCAAACAAAAAAATTAGCTAAAAGTTTTAAAGGGAGAAGCAGCTACAGGAGCTCCTGTAGGAATTCCTGTGGCAACTAATCCCATTAAAATCAAGCCACAACAACAAAATAGGTACAACCATGGGATTGAAGGAAACATCTAAAGCTAGATCGAACCAGAGGATACCTGCACAAAGTAAACGAGCCACACATTGGGAACAAGAAAGCATAACAACAAAGGACATACAAGCATGTAGCAACTGAAATATGAGCATGCAACAACAAAGGAACCAAAATGCTTCAAAGCACGTATATTTGACTCGCAGGTAAGTGACTAACCCTCTCCTTTGTTACATATGTGTAATTGGAAAATATGCATAACCGAATGAGATGGTTAGGGTTGAATGAGAAAAGGTGGCCAGTTAACTGGCCACCCTCATCGAGTTGATTGTACTCATTCGGAGATGCCACCACACGTGTGCCTTGTCAACTCACAGAAAAATCTAAAGGATAGGTAGTGGAGCCCGTGCAAACTCTGATGTAATGATGGGAAGTGATTGCAGGAAATAGCCATGATGACAGGGTAGTGGGAACCAATAGTCTAAATATGGCAACGTACATTTTTTCCAACTCACCCCATCATCGAAAACATCTCAAAGAAGAAATAAGTACTCCTCCTTGAAACTCCTTCACCACCTTTTATTCAATTTCATCCTCGTCCACTTAGCTGCAAGAAGCTCTTTGCCAGCTCCATAGCCTTGAAACCATCGTTCTCTATCATTTTCATCCATCCTCCTACTATCAGCATTTACACGAGCACTTACAGGCCCTACAGGAGCACCTATAGGGAGTTCTACAGGAGGGGCAGTACATTATTTTTAAGGAGAGAACATAGGGTTTTTGCTCAATTTCTGGATTGAGGAGGTAAGTTCTGTGCATCCTCACCTTGATTATCAATTTTTGCAAGGAATGATACAATTTTAAGGATAAATTGATTCCATAGAAGGAGAGGAATTACATAAGAATTTTCTACCTATTTTCTAAAAAAAAACATAGTTTTTCTTTAGTTTTCCCGTTTCTTCAAAAAAAACATAGTACGGCGAATCAAGTAATTTACATCATCGATCCTTTTGTTCCTTTCATGGTCAATGGTTTTGGATCATTTTCGTTTCTTGGATTGTCTTGAGGATTTATTCTCCCTACACATTGGAAACATTCAGTATCTGTTATGCATTATCAATAACTCAGTAATTATGAATTTGAAGAAAATATGGAAATAGATATTGAATTTTTAGATGTGTTATTATTTTCAACTAACACTACTACACCAATGGCATTTTTAAGACATTTTTTTAACACAAAAGAAATTTTGTGTTAAAAATGGAGGTTTTATTTTAATTATCTTACATGTTGAATTGTCTTAAATACAAAATTTAAGACAAAAACAATTTTAGACAAAAATATTTGAAGATAAAAATTATATTTAAGACAAAAACAACTTAAGACAAATATATTTGAAGGAAAAATTTTAAATGTAAGACAGAAATATTTTAAGACAAAACTTTATTTTAAGACAAAAATAGTTTAACACAAAAATAGTTTAAGACGAAATAATTTTAATACAACTTTATTTTTAAGACAAAAAAAAATTGAGACAAAAATATTTGAAGACAACTTTGTATTTGAGACAATAGGCACTAAACCGGTAACTACGGGAAAGAGAATTGCAAGTAGGCCTAGAGATACAGTCTATAAAACAGCAGATACAAGATAAGGAGGCCCAACTCGCCTGCATGGGCAGTTGGGCAATGGAAGCTCTGCAAGGTACGCAGTGGGCCAAATCCTATGCCCTATACCCCATGGATTAGTGGCTGCAATTTCAAATCAACAGTTTGGCATAGAGGGGTATCACTCAAATCCAAAAACCCCAACAATTCATGGCTTTATGTAACAACAGTTCATAGAAGGCAAGGCCAAGCTATCAAAGTTCTACCTTCATAATTTGGCCCTTCCCAAGATGACCTCGTGGGACCCCAACATAGCAGTAGGGGGCATGCAACTTATGGTCATGACCTCATGGCTATACCATGAAGAAAAGAGAGCAACAGAGGTCAGAAATGTCATGGACCAGGAACTAGAGGAACCATTATTGATTAGAGAAGAGCCACCAGACCCCTCACAATTGATATCCGCCCACCAGCACCTAGCAACCAACTCTGAGGCCCTGTTAGAGTACATGGATCGTGAGGCTCAGGCCATAGCACATTTTGAGGACATGGAGCAACTATTGGGGGACAATTGTGTTCATGCTTGCACCTGTAGCTGGAACACATTGTCCCACAACCTCAAAATCAAGGAATACCACACCCCAACTAGAATGAGGGAGGCCTTGGCACGAGTGCCTCTCTACAAAAATTCTATGCAGAATCTTCAAGCCAGCTGGATAGCCCTCAAGTTAAGTCCACCTTTTCTTTTGGGGTTGCTAAAAGGAGGCACAGAAGAAGAAGAAGCGCATAAGCAGTGGGAAGAGGTGGAAAGGAAGGCCGGATTCCATGATAGTGAAGAAGATATCACTTCAGAAGCATGAGATGTGATGGAGGCGATCAAAGAAATTAAGGACGAGGAGCTGGACTAGTTGCTCGGAGGATGAGCAACCCATTTAGGAGGGGGGTGATGATGAGCCCCAAATTGGGTAACTTATTGGGCTCATTTTTCCTAATTGTCCTTGTTCAATCCTCCATTTTTCATAGATTATGCATTTTTTTAGTATGTTTATGTCATTTGAATGAATAAGGGTGGTCACTCTACCTAGGAGGCTAATACGTGGTTATTTCAGGTTTTTTGGACAAATGTTGGAGCAAAACCGAGCAATCATGGGCTAGGTGGCAGCCAAGCTTGAGGTGAGGATTCGTAGGGGGGTTGTCTCTGACATTAAATGGCCCTTCCTCGGGATATCGACCCTCGACTCTGAGCTCACAGGCCACCAAAATGGATCTTAAAGGTAGCCAAGGAGATTTTGTAAAAGGGACTTTCTACTAGTAGTTTGGACAGCCGAGTCCCTTGAATTTAGGAGGCCTGCTAGGCCCCTCGTGATGTATAAATAAGAAGGCCTCAGCCTTCGTAGTTTACTTTTGGAAACCATTGCATTTTTTGCATTATAGTGTTGTCACTTTCAGCTCGTTTTCTTGTAACCATTGTGGCATAACTTTCGGTTGATGACTATTTTTTGATAATGACAAGCAGTCCTATTTTGTATCAGCTCTGAGTTCTTTATAGGAACTGTAGCTCTTAGGGTTGGGCCCAACCTAATATCCAAGGCCTCCTTTATGTATTGTTATTTTTCCTTTATGCATCGTTGTTTCTCTGTTATGCATTTGCAAACTTATTTCTGTTAGGCAGATTAAATTGTGTTGATTAACTAGGTCACTGTTTATGGTTTGAAATGCTTCTGATTTTTGGATTAAGTTGGTAGGATATCAACCTCCAGAAGAAGGCCAACAAGAACCTTTGGTTTCACCTCTCCATCATAGGATCACGGGCTGGGATCAAAGTAACCTTGCTGTCCCAAACAAAAACACTATTTTTGCTTTGCCATGCAATCACTAGTTTACAATTTTCATTTGCAGAAGTTGGTTACATCTTCAGATCTTTGAAATGTTTCATTGTATAGTTGATATATATGGTTCCCTTGCAAATAAAGCTGTTGTTCATTCACTTTACTGTTAGCTAGATTAGATTAGGTTGGTATAAGTAGGACTTTGATTACTTGCAAGTCTTTATTGGTGCAGTTGAAAGTACACGGTGCGGAGCATCTCTACCACTTCTTCATCCACCCAAACATCATCAGAACCATATTTTCCATATCCTAACTGCGTTTCTCGTCCCACATTTGTCATCTTTCCCACGTAACCCTACCGATTTGTGCAACCATTGTTTTAGCCTTCTTTGAGCCAATTCAGCCATCTATATCTTCTCCCAACTCCATCCACCAATCCCTGGGCCACTTCAGACCCCTATCCTACCTCCATACCCATTCCTTCATCTTTCCTCACTCATCCATCCTCCAAAATCCCATTTCTAAACATCTTGTAGAAATCTCTGAACATCCTGTAGAAATTCCTGAACATCCTATAGAACCCCTGCAGACTTCCTGTAGAAGCTCACATATGAGGTTTCTTGATAGAAAAACTTGGTGAAACTCTCTAGAAGGGTGTTAGGGACTCCTTAGGCCCTCTCTGATCCTTCCCGACCTCTTCTACGCATTTCTCCTCATTGATCCACCTCGGCACAATCAAGAACAATGAAAGCCTATGCATGATGAAACTGACAACTCATTCAAAAATACAAAAATTTATTTTCTTCAGTTAGAGGTAGTCTAGACACGTGTATTTTACTTTCATAGAAGTAATGGAATCTCCTTCAGTAGCTTGAATTCTCTTCTTTGCGTTAGTAGTACTAGGTGGTAGAATTAGGGTTTGCTACGATTTGCGCTTTCCTTCACTTTCTCAATTTCTTTTTCTCAAGTAGATTAGCTTCCCTCGAGACTAGCTTCCATCCATCGGTTAAAAATCTTCTTGTCAAAGCTCATAGAAGTTGGATTGAGCCCCTAGCGGACTTGTGCCAGCTGATCAAGTGACAGCTGCGGCAAGAGCTAGTACTTGTGCATATAGCACTGTCGCTTCCAAGTTTGTTACGAACTACCAGGTTGATAAAAGTAAAGAAGGGAGTCCCAGGAGTTACAGCATTATTGCTGCAATACTGCAGCTCACCAATTATCCAACAAAATGGGCAGAAACAAAAGAAATCAAAGCAGCAACAGAGGAAAAATTAGCTGAGTTTTCGAGAGAAAACATATTCTATAAGTTCGAGTATCCAATAGAAATGGTCACAGACCAAGGCAGTTAGTTCACTTCCAGATTGATTGAGGACCTAATCACACATCATAAAATCAAGCACAGGACTTCCACCCCTTACCATCCACAAGCCAATGGGTAGGTGGAAGTCACTAACAGAGCTTTGCAAGGAATTCTGACCAAGGTAGTGAGCAACAATGGATTGGATGAACAAAGATTGTAGGCCCTTCTCCACATAGAGGTAGTTCTACTTCAGAGGAACATACGACATGAAAAAAATATCAAGGAGAAGCAATTCCAAGAGGGAGACTGGGAACTTCTCTATGACTCAAGGTTTAAAGACTTCAAGGGCAAGCTAAGGACAGGATGGCTAGGACCCTACAATGTGCAAAAATGTAATGACAATGGTTTAGTTCTAATCAGAACCATTGATGAGGAAGCCATCCCCATGCTTGTCACTGGACATAGGTTTAAGATTTACAAGAAGCCCCTCTCCAAGCAAGAGTTCATTAAAGATATCAATAATAGAGTGATGGTAGTGGAGCAGGTCTTACCCTCCACTTCACCCACTCACAAAAGAAAGAGAATAAGATACCTGGGTGAAAACCTCCCTTGGAGGCGCCCAGGGCAGACAATTAGGGTAAAAACCTCCTGGAGGAGCCCTAGTTGTTTTTCAAAAAAAAAAACAAAAAAAAAAGAAGGAAAATAAAATTGACTTCTAATTTGCATTACAGGTTATAGGTAGACCAAAGGAAGCAAGAGTAGATGCCACAGAGCCTATTTAATCTCCCCCACACTCTTCTCCATCATTTTTGACCTTTCTTCCACCCCACTGAGTTCTTTTTCCAGAAACTGTGTGTTCTACGGAAGGCCTTGTGTGTTGTACAGGTGGCTCCTGTAGAAATCACAGAGGGCCAGAAATGGTTCCAAAAATCAGTTTGAGGGGCTAGGAGATTTAATGAAGAGCATGTAGATCCTCCTACATCTATGCAACCTCCTTGCCATCCATCCCATGCCTACACCACCAAATCACCATCATTTCTTTTCCCTTCCTATTGAAAGACACAGAAACCAGTTTTTAGAAAAAACAACAAAAATAAAGTGAGCAGAACCTCCAAATCTCACTTGCAGCTTACCAAGTACCTCTCTATCTTCATCAAAATCTCTAGCATCATCCTCATAGCTCCAAACAAAAAAATTAGCTAAAAATTTTAAAGGGAGAAGCAGCTACAGGAGCTCCTGTAGGAATTCCTGTGGCAACTAATCACATTAAAATCAAGCCACAACAAAAAAATAGGTACAACCATGGGATTGAAGGAAACATCTGAAGCTAGATCGAACCAGAGGATACCTGCACAAAGCAAACGAGCCACACATTGGGAACAAGAAAGCATAACAATAGACGACATACAAGCATGTAGCAACTGAAATATGAGCATGCAACAACAAAGGAACCAAGATGCTTCAAAGCACGTATATTTGACTCGCAGGTAAGTGACTAACCCTCTCCTTTGTTACATATGTGTAATTGGAAAATATGCATAACCGAATGAGAAGGTTAGGGTTGAACGAGAAAAGGTGGCCAGTTAACTAGCCTCCCTCATCGAGTTGATTGTACTCATTCGGAGATGCCACCACAAGTGTGCCTTGTCAACTCACAGAAAAATCTAAAGGATAGGTAGTGGAGCGCATGAAAACTCTGATGTAATGATGGGAAGTGATTGCGGGAAAGAGCCATGATGACAGGACAGTGGGAACCAATAGTCCAAATATGGCAACATACATTTTTTCCAACTCACCCCATCATCCAAAACATCTCAAAGAAGAAATAAGTACTCCTTGAAACTCCTTCACCACCTTTTCTTCGATTTCATCCTCGTCCACTTAGCCGCAACAAGCTCTTTGCCAGATCCATAGTCTTGAAACCATCATTCTCTATCGTTTTCATCCATCCTCCTACTATCAGCATTTACACGAGCACTTACAGGCCCTACAGGAGCACCTATGGGGAGTTCTACAGGAGGGGCAGTACATTATTTTTAAGGAGAGAACATAGGGTTTTTGCTCAATTTCTGGATTGAGGAGGTAAGTTCTGTGCATCCTCACCTTGATTATCAATTTTTGCAAGGAATGATACAATTTTAAGGAGAAATTGATTCCATAGAAGGAGAGGAATTACATAAGAATTTTCTACCTATTTTCTAAAAAAAACATAGTTTTTCTTTAGTTTTCCTGTTTCTTCTCTTGTCTCCATATCTATCTTGGGTGTTCAAAAGGGGTATAAGCAAAATGATAGGGGGATTCATGAGGAAGAAGACCTCAAATTTAGCTAGGATCCATGAACATCCCGAAGTAGTAGCCATTTTTACCAGAGCAAATTGGATGCCATTTTTTGAGAAATTCTGAGGGTTTGATGAAGTGGCTCGGGAGTTTTCCCTCTCTTTAGTACCTCACTCGAGGACCCATGCCACTATTACTTTGAGAGGTATCTCCATAGAAATCACCCCATAATTTAACAGTAGGGTTACCACCCTTCCTCTTCGATTACCTTGGGGCAAAGATGAAAAGCTAATTGGACAATCTGCAAAGAAAAAATTCTCCCAAAATAATGAACATCCTGTAGAAGACAAAAATGGCATTACAAGGACAAGCATACCTGTTGGAGAGGTAAATCCCCTCTACGGATAGAGGCGATCCCTACTAGCCCAGAATGGGTCTAGCAACAATCAAAAAATGCTATTACGCAAGTTCCTAATTGCAAATAAAAAGGTAGGTGGTGAAGACCTACTTGAGTTCCAACGCTTTCGTTTGTAGGAAACTTGTCGCTCATGTTCCTTTGTCTTGGCTGGTCACAATCCTCCACTATCCTCGTGAATGGACACCTGCACACAAAGAGAACAACACAAACACAAGCGTGAAATCTAATATATGCAATTATACATCCGCCAGGAAGGACATAATTCAACATTAATCATTACAAAAATGAGAATGGAACCATAATGATAGTCATCTATTATTAATAATCAAGAAAGGAGAATACAACCAGCGTCCTGACGTCAAGTCCTCCTTTGGCTGGGTGTTCAGCTACACAAGTCTTGCAAATCTTGAAGGGATGAGGGACAAGCCTCTCTCTCTTTGGTGACAAGATCTCCTTACTTAGGTTAAGCTTTATGGACACAAAGAAGGCTTTTGCAACTCTAATCTCTTGATATCTTCCTTTCAGCACCAGTATAATTACCACTAGAACTAGAACTAGCTTGCTCAAGGCATGGAAGCAAGCTTTTATAGATGAAAAGGAAGAGATAAGATCAATGACAACAATAATGGATTTAGCTTCATCACTTGGAAACTTCTATGGAATGGTGGCAAACTACTTCCCATTCAAGGAGATTCAAAGCCAAACCATCCTCACTTAACTTGGATTCAGTTGGTGAATGAGTTGGATAGAACTTTCGGAGGTAGATTGGTTAAAAACTTTGCCCAAAATGGTTGGCGCAATTGCGACTCTGGGACAGAGCGCTAATGGCGTGCCCCTTTTATAGGATTTTCCCCATTGGCGCGGGCATAACATAGTGGGCCGGCGCTAGTGAAAAAAGTGCTATTTTTAAGGGAAAAGAGTAGGAGATGTCTTCAGGGCATATGAAGCTCATGCTCAGAGGTGAATGATGCAAGTGGTTTCAAGTCTTGTCACTTCTCACAAGTCCCGGAATAAGTTCTACAAGGTGTGGGAGAGGGGTAATAGGGACGATGAGAAACGGTGACAAATTACTGTGTAACAGATGCCCCCTAAAGCATGAGGCCCGAGAGAGAGAGAGGGGTGAAGCGCTTTACAAGAACATGTGTGACTGAAAACACTGCCGCCGGAGAACCTGCGAAAGGAAGTACAACTGATATCTCAAGTACATGATAGATGTGGTATGGGCACAACCATCCGTAACAGAGTATATACAACTGGATCCCAGGTATGGACGCAGCCATCCGATGAGGATCTATAAATGGACTCAGGTATGGTCGCAGCCATCCAATAAATGAGTCATGTAATGATTACAATAATCCACAAAATGCAACCCGGATTTCAATATGCACAATCCGGGGTCTTGCGCTCCAACTCGACCCGAACACAATACAAGGTCAAGCATGTGAATACAAGAGTTGAATTCGAACATGCATGAACGTCGTTTGATTACCAGTCAATGATGAAAACTGTTAACAGACGCGAGAGGGGCCACCAATGATGACGATGGTCCTCAAGGTACTATAGGTACAATCCACGGTATGCGAATCAATGAGCCGGTGTTGAACACCCATAGAATCATCCGATCGGAGGTCAGTGATGAAAACCTCTCGTCGAACATGAAGAACCTTCCATTGAGGCATGCAGGCTCCAAGGTACCTGAAGGGAGTCTCTAGGTCATCTTCCTGGATAATGAGTTGAAGTCGACAGGAAGTGATCTTGATCGAAGGTGGGCCATAATGTTTCCCACATCATCGACACGAGACAGAGAAGGACAACATGTTTTGTGTGAGATATCGGAGGGAGGTTGAGTATTATGCACAGGTCAACTTCTCTTGAACATATTAGCGGCACGACAGCGGATTTGGCAGTATTTGGTATCAAATGATCAGGGGTCATGGAGATAAGGAAATGAGAAGATGAATGGTCAAATAGGATAACCCAAACCCATGGAGGAAAATGTGAAATGAGATGAGATGTCCCCACCCAGACACGAATGCAGAAAGTGCCATGTTCAAGAGCGACATACTGCCGACGACGACGATTACGGTTAATTTATTCCCCCACCATTTCTGGTGAGTACCCCGGTTATTTTTGGATGGAAAGCTTGATGGCGATAGCATATGCTTGAATGGTGTCACTACGACAAAATCCAATGTCATTAAGGTTTTAACGAGTCTGACAAAGGAAAAACTCGACATCTTTTCCTGTTTAGAGAGTCTAAAAAGACAGCAAAAAGAAAACTCCACGGGTGTCCTTTTTCATAACGTTGTGTCTCTCGAGCCTGAAAAAGTATAAAACTATGCTCGAAAGAACCGCCCAGACATTACAACCGAGGAGTACTTTTCGTAAGTAGTGACACCGACCCGAAAAAGTAAAAAAGTGATCGATATCACGTCGTTTTGTCACCATTAGCGAACCTGAAATGACAAAGGCCCGACGATCTTTTAATTTTTTATATGGTCGGAAAAGAGTTTAAAGATGACCGCCTCTTATTTACGTTTAACGAGTCAAGAGAAACAACCCGGCAATCCTTTCATGTTTAGCGAGTCAGAAAAGAGCTGAAAGATGCCTCCATTTTTATTCACTTTAGCGAGTGAAAAAGGGAAAAAATACTCGGCAATCTTTTCATATTTTACGAGTCAGAAAAGAGCTTAAAGGTGACTCGGGTATGGGTTCATTTTTACACAAGCTTCAACCATGGAGAACTCTGCTTGGATTAGGTTTCATGTTTACACAAGCTTGAAACGAAAAACTATGCTTGTTATAAGTTCGCATTCCCCTAGCATAATGACGCAACGAGGTACATGCCCCCAAGCTTCATTGCATCAACCAAGTGATGGAATGAAGGTTCACTTTCGAGATCTTGGAAAGACTCGACTTGTATTTTACGAGATCTTAATCAAAAGACTCGACTTGGAAAGGGAGTTGTTTCATTTTTTAATGAGGTTGACCTAGGAAAGGAACTATCCTCATAACTTTGATTTCATTTTTTAACGAGCTTGACACAAGATTAAGAACTATGCTCGACCAGACCCAGTTTCATTTTTTAAGGAGCTTGACATAGGAAAGTGAACTATGCTCCAAACAGACCTAGTTTCATTTTTTAAGGAGCTTGACGTAGGAAAGCGAACTATGCTCCAAACAGACCTAGTTTCATTTGTTAAGGAGCTTGACGTAGGAAAGCGAACTATGCTCCAAACAGACCGCATCATAATGAACAAGAAGTCATGTCGTCCAAGAGTGCCACTCCTGGTGGAAGGACAACATCTTGGAAGTCAGGACCCAATTCCCCCAGGACACTATGCGCGATGGCAGCATCATTGGATATAGGCACGGGATAGGTAGCCATGTAGTTGACCTGTGGCGGGGCAGATGCAACTGGTGGATAAAAACTAGGAGGGGACGACAACTGCGCAGGAGGCATCGGGGGACTAACGAATGAAAATTGAAGTTGCCAAATTGTTGGAGAGGTAAATCCCCTCTACGGATAGAGGCGATCCCTACTAGCCCAGAATGGGTCTAGCAACAATCAAACAATGCTATCACGCAAGTTCCTAATTGCAAATAAAAAGGTAGGTGATGAACACCTACTTGAGTTCCAACGCTTTCGTTTATAGAAGAGATGTCTCCCACGTTCCTTTGCCTTGGCCGATCACAGTCCTCCACTATCCTTGTGAATGGACACCTGCACACAAAGATAACAACACAAACACAAGCGTGAAATCTAATATATGCAATTATACATCAGTCAGGAAGGACATAATTCAACATTAATCATCACAACAATGAGAATGGAACCATAATGATAGTCATCTATTATTGATAATCAACAAAGGAGAATACAACCAGCATCCTGACGTCAAGTCCTCCTTTGTCTAGGTGCTCAGCTAGACAAGTGTTGCAAAGCTTGAAGGGGTGAGGGACAAGCCTCTCTCTCTTTGGCAACAATGTCTCCTTACTTAGATTAAGCCTTATGGACACAAAGAAGGCTCTTGCAACTTTAATCTCTTGATATCTTCCTTTCAGCACAAGTATAATTACCACAAGACTAGAACTAGCTTGCTCAAGGCATGGAGACAAGATTTTATAGATGAAAAGGAGAAGATAAGATCAATCACAACAATAATCTATTTGGCCTCATCACTTGGAAACTTCTATGGAATGGTGGCAAACTACTTCCCATTCAAGGAGATTCGAAGACAAACCATCTTCACTTAACTTGGATGCAGTTGGTTAATAAGTTGGATAGAACTTTTGGAGATAGACTGGTTAAAAACTTTACCCAAAAAGGTTGGCGCGATTGCGACTCAGGGAAAGACCACTAACGGCGTGCCCCTTTTATAGGATTCTCCCAATTGGCGTGGGCAGAACACAGTGGGCCAACGCTAACGTAAAAAGGGTCGTTTTTAAGGGAAAAGATCAGGAGATGTCTTCAAGGCATATGAAGCTCATGTTCAGAGGTGAATGATGCAAGTGGTTTCAAGTCTTGTCACTTCTCACAAGTCCCGGAATGAGTCCTCCAAGGTGCAGGAGAGGGGTAATAGGGACGGTGACAAACGGTGAAAAATTACTGTGTAACAGATGCCCCGTAAAACATGAGGCCCGAGAGAGAGAGAGGGGTGAAGCGCTTTACAAGAACATGCGTGAATGAAAACACTGCCGCTAGAGAACCTGCGAAAAGAAGTACGACTGATATCTCAAGTACATGATAGATGTGGTATGGGTGCAGCCATCTGTAACAGAGTATATACAACTAGATCCTGGGTATGGATGCAACCATCTGATGAGGATCTGTTTGTTACCTATATCAATAGGTTTCATATTTCATGATTGGCTATAAAAGGGCCAAATATGCTCTGCTTTGATGATGCAAAGATCCCATATTTTCATGAAGAGACAAGGTGTGTCTACATCTTGATGGAGACTCAATTTTGATGGATGGTCCAACAGCCTAATCTGGATGGATGAAAGGTTCCCAACAGTTTAATCTGGGACCCTGGAAGAAATAAGGGTAGAATTTGATAGAAAATCAAAGGAAAAAGCCAGGGAAAAGAAAAGGCACACAGAGGGTCTGCAAGTCCAAGTGCATCCCCAAGAAGAAAAAATGCTAGACAAAGTAGTTGGGTAGGTAGATGGGGTTGCAGAAGTGATATTCAGTTTAAAAAATTGACTTTGATGGTCAAAATGAGAGAAGCAAAACAAATGATTATGTCTAACCTCCCTTCTTTCCCTTTTCCCATTTGTTACTGACATCCCCTCATGAGTTAAAATGCAGGGAAAGATTTATGGTTGCATGGAGGTCCTTTATCCTTTAAAAAGCCACATTTCCTATGTAAAAATCTTTTCATTTTGATCTACTCCCTAAACTAAGTATGTTTCAAAACAAACTCAGTGACATCCCCCCTCACTTACCCCCTTCATCCATATTAACCTCTAAATCCTACTATGTAACTCCCCTATCTTACCCTTCCCCTACTAGTATTAACACCATGGTGTATAAACCCTAAAATTTGGTATAAATATCCCTCCCCTTGGCATTATAGCCATATGGTCTGTTTAAAAAGGAATCAAAATGACACCTGGTCACTTTGATGAACCTTCTGGTCATCTCTCTTCCCATTCCAAGTCATTCTACTCATTAAGCCCTCATTTGCAAAGAAAGACCCTACAAAACCCCTCCTACCCATAACCCCTTTTTGATATTGTGGGAAAACCCGAAAAAACCCACAAAACCCACTATTCCAAATTTCTCTGCCCAAAATATTTAAATGAATATTTTAATCAACTGGCGGGCCCCTTCCCAACCTGCACGACCCGTCGGAGGACCCGCCAGCCATCCGATCTCCGCCGCCCAGATCTTACGGTGGGCGGTCAATCTCACTCCCCGACCTGCCGACCTTTAGCATCCGGGGAAAATGGTTTTGGGCCCTGTACAGGGACGCGTGGCAGGCGCTGGGGTTGTTCGGAGCCCCCTCCCCGATACCGCCTTAGCCCCAAAGGTGGTGTGGGGAACCCGCTTACCGCCCTCCCGGTTACCACCCTCCCTCCTACGTCACGCTCACGTCATCCTGACGTCACCTCACCTTTGCCCGCCCCCGCGTCCCGTGGCCCTCCACGCAGCCCTGCCACCGCATCAACCAGCCACTATGTCCTGCCACCCTGGCTCACACCTCAGCGCCACGTCACCTCCGTACCTAGGCCCCACCATGACGTCATGCTGATGTCATCGGCGGAAAAGCGCCAAATGCGCACTTTTTCCAAAATTCGACGTTATAACGACCAATTGAGCCGTTTTAAGTCATTTTCATGCGTAAAAGAAGGAGCTGTTGTCAACCAGCTGCCGCGAAATTTGTCTTCCAGCCAACAAATTCAAGATTTCGACCGTTGCAAGTCTGCAATTCGACGGCATTAAGCCTTTACAGCCCGGCTCGCAAGCGTCCAAGCTAGTTTTTCCAGGTATTTAGCCAGTTTCCTACTTCGCCCATGCTTTTCAAATTCTCTGTAAAAATTCACCATTAAAAACTGCTAAGCTCCTGAATTCATCTCTGCCTGCTATCCAAAGTAAAACCAAGTGACCTGCACCACCCCTAAACCCCAATTCGACAGAGGAGTGCTCGTTCCGTGGGCTAAAGACCCCAAGATTGCCCCCGAGGTGCTCGACATTGTTCCCTTTTGCCAGGTACAGGCCACCTACATTCATACCAGAGAAACCTCACTGTCTCTGCAGCTTGACATTAGTAACTCACATCCCTGTGAAACCTGTACAGATTAGCTTATATCATGGCATCTCCTGCAACCTCATCCATCAGTGTGGCCTCACAAAGTCAAACAAATAAGGAGCTGGAGGCCTTGCCATTAGTTGATAAGGATGGTCTCATTGGAGATTTTGAAGGAAACAGGGACTTCTTGCAGACCTTCAGTCGACTGAGGGAAGACCATAAGGATGGGCATGGTACACATGGGATTTGGGAGTCAAACCTGCCTTATTACTGTCTCCCAGCTGTGAATGTTTTCCCAGAAATCATTCACCTCTGTGCTGAACACTATGATGCCCAGCACAGAGCTATCAACACCCCATCAAGGAGGATCCTCTTCTACATAAATGCTGAGTCCATAAACAAGATGTTACAGTTTGATCAGACAGAATTGCTGATCCCATTCTCCATGAATTATTTACTGGACACTGGTGACAAGATGACCAGTGAAGAGCTGCAAAAGGTCATCGGGACCTTCATGAGACCTGAGTGCCAGACTACAGAGCCACCTCCTTATCTGAATGAACATTTCAATGATGTAGGCAGGCTGTTACTAGACATGATAGCCTATGTGTTGGGGTACCAAAACAGTGAGCATGTGGATAGAGCCATGCTAGTGTTACTGTCTGTTTACAGCCCATACCAACCCCCTGCCCAAAAGTATAACTTTGCTAAGTTCATAGCCAATAGAATTCATGATCAGTTGACCAAAGTGGACAGACAGGGGGTCTTCAGATACTCAGCTTACATCTACCATCTGTTCATGTTTTACCATTCTGAAGCCTTCCCATGCTACATCAGAAGGCTGGATCATACAGGGGAGAGAAGATCCGTTATCTTCTGGACCTCAGTTTATGACAAGGTCACAAATTCACCCTATACCTATTGTGAATTTGTTGACCAGTTTGTCTACCCAATCTCTTGCATGTTGATGAAGTCCCCTCCTCCCAGGGTATCTAATGAGATAAAGAAATCTCTGCAACTTTCTAAGAAGAATAAAATAGGTGACTGGTACCTATATGAACACCATACTGTATTCCGGGTCTATGGATGTGAGCTCTGTCCTAACAGGCTCCCCAAATACGTACCTATGAGGTTGTTTGCCTTGGAGTATTACAGACAATTAATTCAGTCAGACCTCACCCACTTCCACAGCTCCAAGAAAAAGGCCCACCTTAATTTCAAAAATGAAATGGGCCCATTCATCATGAACAAAAAGGAAGGATGGGAAGATGCAGACTTAATCCTTAAGGACAATTACAAGCTGTCCTATAGTTTTCGATGGGTCCCTTATGACCCTCAAGGTGTCATCTCCGCTAGAAGAAATAAGTATAGGCTCCTAGCTATTAAGCATTGCCAATACCCGCACATAGAAAAATATGCCAACTTGCAAGAATGGCAGCCGGAAACTCTAGTTGAGAGCCTACTGAGGAAGAAAGAATGCTTAAAAATGTCAAAAATCTTGAGAAGACAATTGACCTGGACTATGTGCAGCAGGTACCCTTCAGACTGCCTTACTCAGTGGGACAAGGGACCTCAGTTACAAGGACTGCACCACAGGCACCTGCTACAACAACAACAACAATGGACAAAGGCAAAGGCATAATGGGTGCAGAGGATGAGCCAGGAAAGGAACAGACTGGGCAACAGACTGAGCAACAGACTGAGAAGGAAACAGGGCAGCAGACAGAACAGAAAACAGAGCAGGAAACGGGCCAGCAACCACAACAAGTTGTTGAGCCACAGAATGGGCTGCCAGAAACTCCTACAACACAAACACCACCACCTCAAACTTAGCAGTTAACTGTCCCAGTTCTGCAGACCCCAGCACATGAAGAAAGGGGAGTAAAAAGACAAAGAGAAGAGTCCACTCCTCTCAGTGGATCCTCCGACCAGCCAGAAGCCAAAAGGCAAAGGGCAGACTCCCCAGAGGTGGAAGACATTACTGAAAATGTCTTGAACATTACAGCAAAGGACAGGGAGAGCAGCCAACACACAGGGACAAGCTTCTTTCAGCAGGAGCAAACTTTACAGGTTAGCTTGGAGGTGGCCTCCCAATCACAACAAAGCAAGAAGCCAAAGAGCACCAAGGCTTCCTTTAAACAAATAAAGGCTCAAAATGAGCTATTGAGGGTTGAGGTGTATAAACAGTTCATAGACGCTACACCAGCCATGCAAGAGAGATTGATGTTTGTTTATGACATCCAAGAAGAGAAAATAATATTCAGTCACTTTAAGCCCAAGGGGCCGCAGCCTAAGACAGCTGCAGATTTCATAAAAACAAGGGTGGAGGTCCTGGCTAAAGATATACATCCCATGGACCAAATTGAACTCCACAAGCAGGATGGGGAGATGGTCTATGCCACCTTAGTAGAAAAGGCCACATTGGCCCACGAGCTGAAAGAATCTTTAAAAAACACCAATACTCAGCTAGACATTGAGAGGATGTCCTCCAAAGCCAAGGACAATAGAATAAAATCTCTTGAAGATATCATTGTTGATTTAGGGCATGATCCTAATGATCCAACAGGTGTTAAAGCTCTCATAAAGAAGAAGGATGATGACCTCAATGCATTGAGGAAGAGATTGAAGCTACCCCCCACTGAGCACCCTCAAACAGCTGAGCTTCAAAAGCAAAAACAGGTAGAGGACCAGCTGGACCTCTTACTGCAGCAAGATCAGAGGATCCGGGAATTGGAGAAAGAATTGGAAGGAGCAATATAGGACAAACAGGGAGAATCTTCCCAAGCTCCTCCAACTACTTCCACAACAGCAGCAACATCAGGGGCAACAGTGGCCCCCACAACAGAAGCAGTAGGTACATCAGCAGCCCAAACGGACAATCCAAGTATAGAGGACCTGACCAAGGCTTTCAAAAAGATGGAACTCTAGGCTGATGAAATAAAGAAAACCAAGGAGAAATTGGCAGAGTTGGAGTCCAAATATGACAAATCCAAAATAACTGTGGCAGAGCAGGGCAGAGAAATAAAGGCCCTCAAGGACAAAATAAAGGCCCTAGAAAAAGAACTGAATCTTGAAACAGCCATGGCCGAAATAAAAAGGATCTTATGGGCCAAAATAAGCAAATCCATCACACAGCAATGGAAATCAATAAAAACAATACATCAGCAGATGGAATTGTTAGGCCAAGCACACATAGAAATCAATAAGGCTAAAGCAGTGCTGGGAAACAGGCCAGAACAAGCCAATAGAATGGTAGACTTCCTGAACAGGCATGAGCAGGAGGAACTGGCAGCCACGGGTATTCCCAACAGAACATAAGCTGTTCTCCTTGCCAAGAAAGTGACCACTCTCAGAAGTTATGTACAATCTGTGGAGAGGAAGTGTTATGAGATAACAGCAGATGTGGAGGAATTTAAGGTCAAGATGGCAAAACTACAAGAAAAAGGCCTGCCCAGCCTCTTGACTAGTGCAGGAAAATTGGTCTCCCAGGAGCAGTTTGCCAACAGAATGGTAACATACATTGAGAATCAGATTACTGCATCTGGCAGTACAACTGAACAAACAGGGCCGCCCTCAGGACAAAGTTTATATGATAAATTAGGAGGCCTATTCTTTATTGAAAATGAAGTGAACCACCTTTTTGAGACTCCTCCTAATTTCTTCAAATATACAGAGGCTGATGAGACCTTAATAAAGATTAGGAGGCATCAGATGCCTAAGGAAGACTGGTGGCAATCAATGCTTCGGATTCTGCCACGGTAGCTCCAGCTGTCCACTCACTGCCAGCTCTAGGTCAATAGAAGACAAACAAAAGGATAAAGTGAGCATTAAAAGCATCTGAATGCTGACTCAGCATGTAAACCATGACGGCTAGCCAAAGGATAAAGAAAATGCGCAAATTTTGGTGGTGTACCCTTAGCCAACTCCAAGAGCCACCAAGTCAGCAGTCTCTGACTATTTCCTGACAGCTAAGGGACAAAAAGTAATCACAGCATTCACTCTCTCAGCGGCTGCACTCCAGCAGTTGGTTGAGCAGTTATGAAACATTTATTCTCCATTCAGATATTTTCTTATGTAAAAATTTTGTATATATACTCCCCTTAGTAACGCATAAGGGGTTGGGAATTTCTACTCTGAGGCATGTATGCTCTGTACTTTGAGAAAGTTTAATAAAAGAGAAAATTCAGCTCAGTGATTTCCTGGAACTCTGGTGTCTGGTTGATGGTTCTAATGCTGTTGCAGAATCCCTGTGTTGTCTGGAGGAATGATATGTTTCTTTAAACTCTGTTATGTTTCTCTATGTTATTTCATTTTCATGTTTCTTTCATATCTGGCAATAAAGAAAAAGAATAGTTCAGGATATGTGTTTTCGCACCCTGTGCTCAATCTTATATTGCTGTAAATGTTTTCTTCAGGATTAAAATAAACATGAATTCTTAAATACTCATGTTATATTTAGTTCCATGTTGTGAATGTTATCTTGAAATTCTTAAATGCTTCCAGGTAACAATTTACTTTCTTTTTCATCTCAGTTTATAGAAAGATTCTTAATTTCCTTTCTTATACTGAACATATCATACCCAACCTCAATATCAAATCATTATTCCTCAGACAATTATCTTGCTCTGCAGCCTTCATTTACAAGTATCAACACAGCACACCAAACCAAAGGACCAATGACTCCATTGCCCAATGACAAGTAAGACTCTGGTAAGAGCATACAGGTTTTGACTAAACCTTTCCAACCAAACATTTAAACCAAAAGTTAAGCTTCACACCTAGCCTAAAATACCATCAGAACAGAGACAAATCTTAAAGAGAGAGCCCTCTCTGATTACAGTTTGGCTAGAAGCTGTAATCCAAAGACAGGTTAGTGGTTACCCCGGCCGTATTCCCTTAGAGTCAAAGGGAACAACCTGGGTGTTAACAGGATCTATAAATGGACTCAGGTATGGTCGCAGCCATCCAATAAATGAGTCATGTAATGATTACAATAATCCACAAAATGAAACCCGTATTTCAATATGCACAATCCGGGGTCTCGCGCTCCAACTCGATCCGAACACAGTACAAGTTCAGGCATGTGAATATAGGAGTCAAAGTCGAACATGCATGAACATCGTCTGATTACCAATCAATGATGAAAACTGTTAACAGACGCGAGAGGTGCCACCAATAATGACGATGGTCCTCAAGGTACTATAGGTACAATCCACGGCGTGCGAATCAATGAGCCGGCGTCGAACACCCGTAGAATCATCCGATCGGAGGCCAATTATGAAAACCTCTCTTCGAACACGAAGAACCTACCATTGAGGCATGCAGGCTCCAAGGTACCTGAAGGGAGTCTCTAGGTCATCTTCCTCGATAATGAGCTGAAGTCTATAGGAAGTGATCTTGATCGATGGTGGGCCATAATGTTTCCCACATCATCGACACGAGACAGAGAAGGACAACATGTTTTGTATGAGGTATCAGAGGGAGGTTGAGTATTCTGCAGATGTCACTTCTCTTGAACATATCGGCGGCACAACAGTGGATTTGGCAGTATTTGATGTCGAATGATCAGTGGTCATGATGACAAGATGAGGAGCGGGTGAATGGTCAAATAGGATAACCAAAACCCATGGAGGCAAATGTGAAATGAGATGAGATGTTCCCACCCAGACACGAATGAAGAAAGTGCCATGTTCAAGAGCGACATACTGCCAACGACGACGATTATGATTCCTTTATTCCCCCACCACTTCTGGTGAGTACCCCGGTGATTTTTGGATGGAAAGCTTGACGGGGATAGCATATGCTTGAATGGTGTCATTATGACAAAATCCAATGTCATCAAGGTTTTAACGAGTCTGACAAAGGAAAAACTCGACGTCTTTTCATGTTTAGAGAGTTTGAAAAGACAGCGAAAAGGAAACTCCAGGGGTGTCCTTTTTCGTAAAGTTGTGTCTCTCGAGTCTGAAAAAGTATAAAACTATGCTCGAAAGAACTGCCCGGCCATTACGACCGAGGAGTACTTTTCGTAAGTAGTGACTTTGACCCGAAAAAGTAAAAAAGCGATCAAAACCACGTCGCTTCATGACCATTAACGAATTCGAAACGACAAAAATCCGGTGATCTTTTTTAAGTTTAAATGGTCGGAAAAAGAGCTTTAAAAGACGACCGCCCCTCATTTCTTTTGAAGAGTCGAGAGGGAGACTCGGCTATCTTTTCTTATTTCACGTCGAAAAAGAGCTTAAAGCCGACGTTTCAGGACCAAGTGTGTATAAAACCATTATAACTCCACCAGTGTGATAATCTGCACAAGGAAAACCACACGCGTAAACCTATTCGAAATTATATAGGTAGCACGTATTAAAACATAGTAAAACCATGTCGGAACCAAGCATATGGTAAAAAACCACTATTAAAAACCCATATGGATTAAAATAATATTTAATTTCCAAAATTTTACCATAAATAGGAGGGTAAATCAATTTTTTTTTACCATTGTTACCATTTGGAGCTTTGGAGCTGCGAGGTTGACGAACCAAATTCCATCCCGTACGAGCACCGAAGATCCTGCAGCTTGCACCAGGTAGGTTCATTTCTCCCTACGCTCCATTTTGAAGTGTTTTTACTGCATTTTAACGGTGGGAAGTGGTGGTTTGGGTGGATTTTTTGAAACTCATTCCGCTCTCGGTCAGCGCGGATTTCCCTATCGGGTCCGCGCTGATCGGGAAATATTTCCACTAACCACTCCCGGATCAGCGCGGAAAAGTGATGTGCTTCCGCACTGACCCGGTAAAAATCAACATAGGGCACCATTATCAGCGCGACTGTTTTAAAAACAGTCGCGCTGACGCCGCGCAACACAATTTTTAATAAATGAACGTGTAAAATTTTATGAACAGGGCCCTAATGAGATTTTTTGATCATGCAGGGTATAATGGCGTTCGTTTGGCAAGAACGTGCTCATGATAACGAGGACATAGCGGCTTTTGCCGATGCTGGGTGCCGAAATGCAATGCGGGCGTGCGGATTGCTCAAATTCTTCCTAACCCCGCGCCTGCAAGCATAGCCTGACCTTCTAGAGTTCTTAATCAGGGCCTGGAATCCCACTGATGGGAAATTTATGATCTGAGGCCATGATATCAAGTTCGATTACACTGATATCTATTTCTTGACCTGGTTGTCACGTCGAGGTGAAATGCCTATTCTGGAGGGGCAACGACCGGGCGGTGATACTCTAGACATGCTGATGGCCCAGGTGTGCCCATGGGCACGCAAGACACAGAGTGGGAAGGTGGCAATTCCTACGGTGGAGGACATCGTCCTTCGGACTATACTCTTCATGGTGACTCGGGCAGCGGGCTCCTTGGCCAATCACGAGGCCTCGAAGGCTCATCTCCGATTGGCTCTCGAATGTTTGAACCCAACCATATTCAACTGGGCAGCAACAGTAACAACGAGCATGAAGAGACAACTGACCAACTGCCGTCGAGGTGAGTCGAAGCAGTTTGGTTACGGGTCGATCTTATTCCCGCTCATGCTGGAGCGGGTGCCGGCATTACAGCTACAGGATATGGTCTTGGACCCACCTAGGGGCCCCCGAGAGACGAGGGCCACACGATGGGGCCAAGTCATGCCACGAGGAGGTGGCGGTCGACCAGTGGCATGGGGAGTATATTTCCGAGAGTGGTTGGAGAGGCAGACTATTTTTGTGGAGGACTGGCCATATGTCGGGATAGACTTCCGTGGAGATCCAGACATGCCGCTGCCTGCTGGAGAGAAGTGGGATGACGGTGGTAAGACACTTGATCTCATTTTTTTATTTTTTTATTT
>APFE031377088.1:0-20955 GCA_000404065.3 Pinus taeda
GTAATTTGACGAATGAGATAAGACAATACCATACTTGAAACAGAAAGATGAAAACTCTGAGGAACTAAAAGCTTTGGATTGTCAGTAGTGATCTTAGCAGGGACACCAAATCTAGTAATGATGTTATTTTCAATGAAATCCATAATAACCTTTTCAGTGGCATTCTTAGCAAGAATGGCTTCAACCCATTTAGTGAAATAATCTGTAGCAGTCAAAATCCATGAGTAGCCATTGCTAGAATTTTCATGGAACTTCCCTATGAAGTCCAGACCCCAATGCTGAAAAGGTGCCTCTACAATGACAGTTTGTAGGGGCAGGGCAGCAAGCTTCTGTTTCCCAGTGAATAGTTGACAGGCTTGACAATTTCTAACGAACCTATGCACATCAGAAAAAATTGATGGCCAATAATAACCAGCTCTCAGGATTTTGTGGGCGGTACTTCTAGCAGCATAATGACCACCACAAAATCCTGAATGAAACTCAGAGATTAATTTCTTGGACTTAACGTCATCAACACACCTAAGCACTATGCCCTCAGGATTTCGCCATCCAAGGCCATCCTTCATAAGGCAATACTTAGTGGCTTTCAATCTAAGAGCCCTTCTCTTATGAGCAACTAAATGGTTAGGACATGCAAGATTCCGTCAAGTAATAAACTATGTCTTATACCACTCATGCTCTTCCTAATCTTGCAACTCAGGCGAAGATAGAATTGCTAACACAAAACAAACCAAGAGTCTTTTCATTACTTTCAGTCAACATCTGAGCCAAACCTTGGCCTTTAACTAGCTTAGTGGGTCTGATCTCTAAATCATATTCTTGTATCTTAGTAACCCACATAGCACGAGTCCCTAAATAATCAGTTTGAGTTAATATATCTTTGACAGTAGAATGTGGGACGGAAGCAATGATTTTAGAATAACCCACATAAGTTTTGAAGTGCTTCAGAGACTTGACCAAGGCATAGCCCTGCTTTTCTATGGTATTGTACTTCAATTCAGAATTTTGAAGTGCTCTACTCATGAAAGCAATGGGCTGCTCGTGACCATCTTTATTCTTTTGAAGCAGGACACCAGCAATGGTATCTTCGGAAGCGAAAGAAAAGATCATGAAATCCTTGGAGTAATCGGGACTAACTAAGACAAGAGCTCTTGCAATAGCACATTTGATTTCTTGAAAAGCCCTTTTGCCGTCTTCTTGCCAAACGAATTTTGCATCTTTCATTAGAAGGCTTTGAATAAGGCTTAGCTAATTTCTGCGTAAATTTGGAATAAATATTCTAATGAAATTTATCTTTCCAAAGGAAAAGATTGAAGGGTTTTTTGAAGATTTTGAGGAAGGGGGAAATCTTTTGAATTGCTTTAATTCTTCAGGATCGATCTTGATTCCATTCCTTAGAGATGATATGCCCAGTAATTTTCCCTTCAGTTACTCCAAAACATAAAATTTAGCTGATCAAAAGAAAACCCCGTATCTCACATCTATCGAAAAACCTGCCTTAAGATGATTTTACATGACTGATACCATCTTTAGAGAAAACAGTAAAGATCATCTTGATAAATCTCAATAATTTCCCGATTAATCCCTTGAAGGCATATATCCATTGCCCTTTGGAAGTAGCCCAGTCGTTTGTTTAATTCCAAATGGTCTATTCTGATGTATTCGAAGGTACCCCATGGTGTGGTGAATGTGGGTTTAGACATCTTTCCTTTTTAAACCCATACCTGATTGTATCTCGGTAAAACCATCTAGCAACGACATCATTCCAGAACCGGTTACCTCTTTGCAACAAATTTCCAAAGGTTTGGCAAGGTAATTGTCCTTCTTGTGCATGCTAGAATATGTTGTCTGGATAATCGACACAAAAGCCTTATCGTACCATTCTTTTTCCTAACAATCACCAAATTTGAACACCATGTCGAATGCCTAGTTTGAGCGATAATTCCTGCTGCAAGCATTTTTGCAAGCTCTTTCTGAACTAACGGGGCCAACTTGGGATTAATTTGCCTAAGTTTCTAGCGAAAGGGTTTAGCATTTTCATCTTTCAAGGGGATAGTATGTTCCATGACATCTTCCCTATAGCCCTTTAATTCATCATAAGAAAAGGCTAAAACGTCTCGATATTCGCGAAGTAAATTAGTTAACTTTTTCCTTTCCTCCACACTAGTACCTTTACTGATTTTAACAATTTTTGGGTTTTCAGAGGTACCAATGTTTATTTCGAGATATTCGCCTGGGTCCATCTTATTTTCTTCTCTCAGCTTCGTGGCATCATGCCGATCAAAATGTTGCTCTAAGGCAACTACATTCCTTGGAGTAGGATTTATGATATGCTCATGATTTAAAGATCCATCCTCCTCAGAATCTATCTGGAAACCTTCAAACTCATCCAGACTACTAAGAAAACGAATGACTTGCTTTTCATCATTAAAGACCTGCCAATGCTCTGAGTTATCTGGAACAGATGGTCTAAATATTACTTTCCATTTTGATCTTATCTTTAATTAGCTCATCAGATAACTGGAAAGTAGTAGCAGCTACAGCAAGTTCATCTGCCAAACTATTTTGCTCTCTTGGAATTGCTTCGAGGTCAAGGGCATCAAGTGCCCATAGTATCCCAAAAGCATCGATAATTCCTTAGTCCTGATTTTTTGCATTAATTGTTTTAAGCTGCATGTAACTAAATCAGAATCCCCCTAAATGTTAAGCAATTAATCTTCAAGATTTTGCCAATTCAAGACCCAACAATATAGCCTCATATTCAGCGACATTGTTGGTTGCTTCAAATTCTAATCGATAGGCAAACTTGAAAATGTGATCAAGGGGAGATTTAAGCACTATTCTAGCACCTTTGCCATGCCTAGAGGTTGCACCATCGAAGTACATGTACCAAACTCCATTATTTAGATCCTTAATCTTATCATTGGGAGGAATTACGAAATTAGACATGATGGCATAGTTCCCAATGTCAGATTGCTCTCTGATTATCTCGTTGTGAGGCCTCTTAGGATCTTCGACATGAAATTTTCTTTAGGGCTCTCTATTTAGTCTTACAAAACCATCACCCCTAGGAGAAGGAATCATAGCATATGACCAATTCATTTGAATGCTTCCTCCTAGATCAGAGGCCCACTTTCTGGATAACAACATACCCCAGGCATCAGGCACATCCACAACAACAATATCCATGACAACCATGGTGTCTGAGTAAACTGATAGATGAACTTGCAAATCTTTGATTAAACCATGCACTTCGATTTTCTTAGAATCCATGGCGCATATGTTATAGTAGGGTCTAGAAACTCTTAAGTTAAGTTGTTCCATGACCCTTTTAGTCATTACACAAGCTGATGCACCAGAATCCAACATGCAATTATTCAATTTATATCCATTAACTAACAAGGTGATAAAGAAAGGCTGGTGATCTTTGTTATCAGCATCTAAGCTTTGCAAGTATATGGGAGCATCATGATAGTCAACTTCCCGAGTCTTCTGTTGAGAAGTATTTACTTGAGGAGCTTGAATAGCTTTTAGTAACTTGTCTCTTTGGGAAGGGATTTTAGCAATCTCGGAGACAGGAACCCAGATTTTTGCATTGTTAAACCAACTTCCCAAATCGACATCTAATCCAGAGTTTTCACCAGGGTAAAAAGTTCGAGGGGGAATTTGATTCCCATTTTGATCTTTATCCCTTCTCTGATAGGTCAAACCCTTATCTCTAGCAATTTCCAGGATTTGCTCGGGAGAGGGTTTCTCACCATATAACCTAGCCAAAATGTCATCTTCATTTTCAAGGTTATTTATACTAAAAGCTGATGAAGGATTAATAACGCCACGACTCTTTTCCTTGACCTCTATCCAATCATCCATAGACAAAGGGAACTTGCTACCTACTCCATTTATTTGATCACCTGTTCCAAACATTCCATTATCTAAAATTCTTCTAACGATGTGACAAGTGGCCTCTTCATGAAGAGCATCACAAACCCGACAGTAAGGGGTAGCATTATCAACCAAATTAGCTAGCGGATTAGGAGGTCTCTGCTCACTAGATTGACCCTTCCTTTGCCAATTGTTATTCCTATTATTATTATTTCGAGGCTGGAAATTTTGCGTTTGCGTTCTTTCCATTTGGACCAACCTATTCTGTAAAGTGGCTATTTCCTTAGTATGATTAAGTTCCATGGTTTCAATCTTTTGAAGCAATTTTAGAACAAGCTCACTTTCAGGTTCTTGAACTGCTTTTCCTTTAGCTTCTTTTAATTTCGTAGTAGCCCTGTCGAAACCTGGGATCTCAGATTTTCCAGATGTTGCCTTGTCCTTTTCAAGTTCTATAGCTAAGGCTTGGCAATCCCTATAATCATTAAGTCTAGCATGCCTTAACTCATAAGATGGCTCAGGACTAAAGGCATCGATGTAAAAATTTCGAAGAGATTTGTCAGTAGGTTTATAATCTTGAGGTAATTCTTTAATAATGTCATTAAACCTTTTATTAAATTCCTCAACAGTTTCGTTTTCTCTCTTTTTGATTATGCTGATAGCTTTTACAAGGTGTCTTCCCTCTCGTTTGTCCCCATATTTTTCTTTAAAGGCGTTAACAATCGATTGTAAGGAATCAAATGAATTTTTGAGGCTTTCCGTAAACCAATCTAGAGCGGTCACCCTCCAAAGTTAGAACAAAAAGGGTCATTTTAACATCTTCATGATTAAAATCAGCGGATCTTGCGTACTTCCCCAACCATGAACTAAAAGCTTTCAGATGCGAATTGCCACTGATTGCGTTGTCTCCCTGAAAGATAGGCAATTTATCCATTCCATGTTTTGGAGTATCATTGGGATAACCTGGAATATTAGCAAAGTTACATGGGGAGAAAATGTCCATGATGCCGTGCTCAACTGGACGAGTAAAAAGTAGATGGATGTCAGAAAGGGCTTCTTGTCCGAGATTAACAAGAAGTGTACGAGAAGAGAGTTTGTGTAATCGTACTCTGAGGGCCCTTTCAGGATCAGGAGCAGGATTGCATAGACTACTTGAATGTCTTCTAGTATACACCCTTGAAGATAATATATGAAGTGGAGTCGCCACCCGGACAGGAAGTGAAACACAATAAAGCTCGGAAGGAAAGGACCAAGGACAGAAAAACTCTATCCCCGGCAACGGCGCCAAAAAATGTTGTTCGCACGGATCGTCACGACAACGCTCAGATCAGGGGCTGTCACTCTGATCCCTGATCTCTCCGTTTAAGCCTTTCTCCCGCGGCTAAGGGGGGTAGACCCTGTAGGAAAGTGGAAGACAAACTGTGAACCAGTGGGTTTGGGAGACACGAAAGGACAAAAGCACTTAATAGATTTTATTGAGTTAACAGACCAGTGCCTTATGAGCTTGATGTTTAAAATATTACTTACTAGATGTTGACGAAATATAAACCATGTATAGCAATCATTTATCATCAAATAACTTGGGCAATGCAAGATATCTAGTAAAATCACAGTGCTTTAACGATGATCTAGCAGTTTTTGAAACTTCGAAAAATAAAGCTTGACATATAACCATGTAAATTTAACCAGATGTTACATTCATGAATCTTCAAGCATGCCAAAAGACGATAGACATTAGTCAAAAATTTTTAGCCTCAGCAAAAAATAGAACGTGATAAAATTCCCAAGCTAAGATTTCAACTGGCAAAATATTTCCACGATATTTTTTTTTTATGCTTTTCAGATAAAATAAAATTTTAAAGCTAAAAAATCTAAACTAACACAAAATTAAAAAAAAAAATCTAATCTAAAGACAAATAAAAAGAAATTTTTATTGTCTTTTTTTATGTTTTATAATTTTTTTTTTATGATTAAAAAATTAAAAAAAAGTTATAGGATTGTTTTTTATTTTTTTTATTTTTTAAAAACAAAATCGTAATAAAAAAACAAAAGCAAAAAAAAAAAAGTAAGATCTAATAAAAAATAAAAACTAAAAAAAATCTAATCTAAATCTAAAAAAAAAAGGAATTTACATATGAATTTTTTTTTATTTTTTTTTTTATTTTTTTTATTTTTTTTTTTTCTCTATAACAAAATTTAAAATTAAAATCTACACTAAATCTAAACTAAAACTATAGAAAAAAAATCAAAATTTTAAATCTAAAATTAAAAGCCCAAACCCTAACGAATATATATATTATCGCATATATGAATTAAACCAAAACCTAAAAAAAATAAAATCAAAAAACGTGACTAATCTAAATCACAACAAATGAAATCGATTTTTTTTTAAAACTTTATAAAACGAAAGACCGACGCTACATGACTACACAAACTCCAAACGTCGACTTACATTCAAAACGAATTTGGTTATGCTTTGCAGGTTCGCATGCAGGTTATAAGGTTCGACGGCGGGTAGCATGCAGGCAGCAGCGGAATACCCACGCCGGATGGGAAACTCACGCCCAAGCCAATACGCACCTGCACCTGAGAAATTTACCTCGCCTGTCAATCAGATTCACGCTGGCGCTGTGTGTTTGCAGGTGAGAGGACGCAGCACGGAGGAGAAATACCCGCCCACGTCGTTTAAGACTGGTGCATACCCACGGATTATATCAAAAATCTGAAATCGTTTTGTGGTTTTTTGAATGCAGGTGCTGGATAGCTGAACGCTTTGATGTGTGGTGTATCTTTGCAGGCTTAATGTGCAGGTGAGTGATGGGAGAAAACTTCACGCAGGAGGCAAGGGGAACTTATTTTTCTGTGCAGGTATATAAGTGGGGTATGCTCAGCGTGAAAGATTGGACCTGCAGAGATAAGGAAAGATCGTGGACAGAAACAAATGGCACTGCATGGAGGATAAATAACTTGCTGCGTGAGGGAAAGGAAATAAAATGTAGCTGCAGCTGGAGATAACACGCAGAGAAGGCAGTGTAGTGCAGGTCCAAAAAAAATTTGGAGAAAACAAGCAACAACAAGCAGATTGCCCAGAAACCAATGAAGCTCTCCATGAAATTTTTATCTGAAATTCTCTGCTCCAAAAGCACCTATAACTTGTAGAGGAAAAGAAAACCCTAATATAATATATGTATAAGACAAAATTGAAACCTCAGATCAACTAAGCAATTTACCATTTTTGACTCTTAAAAAAGCCAGATTGATCAATAATCGACAGTAATATTATCAAAAATTCCAGATTTACTATGAAAATTTTTTCAGAAAATCTCTCATGCAATTAAGAAACATAAACTGAATAATAAACCCAGGATCAAAACTAGCTAGGCTCTGCAAGAAAATGCTTGCGGGAGTTGGCTGGTTCAGCTAAGAACTTCCCCAAACGCCCGCTAATCTTCTTCAATAAAAAGTTTCCTGCACAGCTTACTTCAAACATCAATAAAGAGAGAAAAAATAGTACTAGATCTCCAATGCAATAGAGATACCTGCCATTACTTCAGAAACCCTAATACCATTCAAACCCTAGCATGAGAACAAGATACCTATGCTCAACAATGCTCTTCATTAAGCTGTTATTAATGGCTGAAAAATTAAGATATGCAGAAAATGAAATGGCTCACAACACTTCAAGAGAGTAACACTAGCAAGCTTTTGACCCCAAAGTCTTTCTTTATTAGCACCAGAAAATGTTTACAAAAGAGCTTCTTCAGCACAAAATTTAGATCCAATATATTTCAAATGACCCCTAGCACCCTATTTAAAGAAAAAATTTCCAATGGCTAGTTTGAGTGATCCACGTCAAAACGATCTCGACCGTCGATGAGGATCAAGATATCTCTTAATCTCATCTGTCGAATTTTTAATGCATTTAAAAATTTGAAATTCTCAAAGTATTATTTTTTAAGTTTTTATTTTTTATTTTTTAATTTTAATTTTATATTTTATATATATATATATATATATTTTTTTTTTTTTTTTCAATTTTATTATTATTTTATTATGGATCCTCAAAACTCACCCTTTGGGAAAATCCCCTAGACTTAAGACCCATGAGGGATTAAAATATTTCCTAACCCTCAGGACTTTACATCATGACTTTTACAATTTTACATCTTTAAGGGGGAAAAGCCCTTTGACATAGACCCTCATAGACCACCCAGTTCTGCGACCAAACATAATCTAGCAGATTAACACACTAGGATTCTCCTAAGACTCTAATGACAAAATTCATTCCGGCTTTGGGGTCAGGTTGAAGGAAAACTCTGCCGATCATGGATCGGTGAGACGAAAAACCTTTCGGAATGTAGATTATCACTAGAAAATTAGGTCCACCTAGGCAATTTACATACATGACAATTCTGCTAAGATTACTTACAATTCAAAATGCAGACTGGGTTTACAACTTAATATGATCCAGTGAATGATGACTGTCGAATGGCACGAACATGTCGATCAAGCACTATCCCTTTTTGCGAAGAAAGGGGGGTGTACTGCTTATGGGTAGTTGACACGCAGCGGTCAACAGAGTCCATCCTTGACTAACAACAAGGGAAATAATCGATTTAATGGTGTTGTAGTAGGCAATAGGTGAAAATATATCATCATAGTCTTTTCCCTCTTTTTGGGAGAAACCTCTAACCATGAACCTCGCATTATATTTCTAAGTACTTCCATCAACTCCATGCTTGATCTTGTATAGCCATTTCGAGATTACAACAAAATTTCCTTTGGGTCTCGAAACAACATCCCACACATCATCTTCATAATGGATTCATATTCTTCAGCCATGGCATACTTCCAAACATACTCTTTCACTACTTCTTCAAAAGTGGGAGGCTCAACTTGTATGATAGTGCTCATAGCTACAATGTATCCCTAGTACCGACATGGCTTCTTGCTTTTTCTAAAGGTCCCTTTGGCAACAACATGTCATTCAACATCTTGTAAAGTATCACGAAGCCAAAGGGGTCTCTTCCTAGTAGGGGGATCACATGGAGGAAGATCCAAGGTGTCCATAGTCTCCTTGGGATCATCAACACATCTTTCTGCGGCTTAGGCACAAAAGGGAAATCTAGACGGTCCATATCATCATCCTTCTTCTCAATAGGAGGAGGAGAAATATCCCTTGCTTTTCCAAGGGCAACATCTTCATCGAAATTCACATCCTTGCTAAACTTAACATTCCTTTGATTAAGCACGTATATTCTAAAAGCTTTAGAATTATCACAATATCCAACAAACATACCTTTCTTTCCAGTGGCTTCCAACTTGTTCCTCTTGTCCTTCGACACATGAAAATACACGGGGCAGCCAAATACCCTCAGATATCCAACATCGGGCTTCACACTTGTGAACACTTCTTCAAGAGTCTTGTCACCTAGGGCTTGATGAGGAGTCTTGTTTTGAACATATACTGCTATATTAGTGGCTTCTACCCAAAGGAACTTTGACAACTTTTGATCATGTAACATGGTTTGGGAAGCTTCCCATGATAGTCTAGTTCTTTCTTTCAACCACGCCATTCTTCTCGGGATTATAGGGCACAATAGTCTCTTTCTTGATTCTAGCCTTCTTGCAAAAGTCGATGAAATCGTTAGGAGTATATTCTCCACCATTCAGACCTCAAGACCTTGATCCTTTTCCCTGTTTGATTCTCTACTAGTGCCTTGAAGTCTCGGAACATCTCGAATGCTTCGTCCTTATGCTTCAAGTAGAATATGCATGTCTTCCGGGAGAATTCATCCACAAACATTATATAATATATATAGCCTCCCAGAGATTTTACCAACATGGGACGACATAGATCAGAATGGATGAGTTGAAGAATATCACTGGTCTTGCTTTTGATGGAGGGGAATGGTCCCCTTGACTTCTTTCCACTAGCACATCTTGGACATACTCCATCATGGCCAAATTGAACATTAGGCATTCCAGAAACCATCCTTATAACTTTGGGCAGGGCTTCATAGTGTAGATGTGCAAACCTCTGGAACCATAGCTCACTTTGATGATTGCTATCATGTATCATTGCTCGTAGTGGTCTTCCATAGACTTTATAGAGTCCTTCAATTCTGGTTTCTAAGGTGAAATCATCCCTCATGCAAGATTCTGAAGGCCAGGTGAGGACCTTTCCTTTTATGAAGGAAACCCTCATTCCTTTTTCTTCCAAAGCAAATATAGATACAAGGTTTTTCTTTAGTCCCAGAACATACATCGCATCATGAAGAAGAACGGTTTCCCCATAGTCCATATGAAATATAACATAACCAAATTCCTTCACACGATAAGTGGAGTTGTCTCCAAGGATGATCTTTAGATTAGTCTCCCTCTCAACTAGATTTGAGAGGACTTCCCGGTATCCAGAGAAATGTCTAGAAGCCCCACTATCTACCAACCATCACACGAATTCGAAGGAGAGGAACTAGAAAGAGAAAAAATAAGAATGTCTTCTGATTGAGTGGAAACAACATTATTTCCATACCTTGAGTTCCTTAATCTCTTTTGCGACGATAACCTTCTTCACGATCATCAAGACCATCTCTTCTTCTTCTATCATCTCTCTTATTTTATCATTACCTCTTCTTCTATCATTAAACCTATTGTTGTTGAAGCCATGATTGTTGTTGAAGTTGGACCTTGGAGCATCTCTCCTTTCTAGGCAGTCTCAGGCATAGTGACCATGCTTATGGCAGTTGTAACATTCAACTTTTGATAATTCCCTTTTGAGTCTTCTATTGGAATCCCTGGAATTTGGAGCAGGCTTTCTAGGGTTAGATGGTCTTCCTCTTCCTTTACTCTTCTTGTCTTGTGCAACAAATGCAGAGGGCTCTCCTTCATGCTTTTGAATCCACCCTCTAGAGATCATCAGGGGTTCTTCTTTAGTACATTTGCCAACCAACTCATTAAATGTCAGAAATTTTTCATTGTTGCTAATAGTAGTGATGAAGGTTTCACAAATAGGTGGAAGGACTTGAAGAGTAACAAGCACCAACTCTCTATCAGATATAGGCTCTCTTGCAGTCTACCACAATGTTGCATGAAGCTCCCCCCTGGTTCCAAGCTCGGAAGTGCATCCCATGCGGATGCGTCTAGGAAGCTTCGGCGGAAGCGCACTTCCGAATTTTTTTGCCGCTTCTTGGAATTTTCCGAAGCGTGCTTCGTACGACGCTTCGGAGGGCGAAGCGTACGTTTTCCGTACGCTTCCGGAAAAGCGTCGCGCTGTTTAGAAAATCGTTTTTTTTTTTTTTGTTAAATTTTAGGTGAGTTTGCTTGTTGGGGGTGGGTCCACCTTGGGTTAGGGTGAGGAATGAAGGCAAAAAAAATATAAATATAGCAGATGCTCCCTCATGGTAATGTTAAATTCTCAAAGCAAAAGTGACATTCTCCTTTATTTTTCATTTTCATCCTTTTACTTAAATTTTTAACATTACCATGAAATGACTCAGGATGTTTGAGAGTGGTTCCAGCCTCATTGGACTTCATATGGAGAAAATAGAATTTCATATCCTATTCAAAATTCAGCAGACTTAACAGTTTTCAGGAATTCAAGATCAATGGGATTGTGGCATTTCATTATATTATATCAAGTATGAAGGTATGCGATTAGCATTTAATCAAGAGCACCAAGCCCTATATGTACCCTATTGTTGGTGGTGTTAATTGTTGAACTCCTTTGTCACGCGGCACGCCCTTAGCAAAAAATTACCTTTCAATCAAGTCAAAATCATTGATCAAGCATGTTAAGCTTTTTCTACCATATTTGAAGTCTTGAATTAGGTAGTTTGATCAAAATTGGGCAATGTTGACTAATATCCCTAGACAATCGAGGTAGAGGCAAAGGCTAGACAAGAGGAGAAGAATCTAGATTCTAGATGGTTGATGCTCGATGACTCGAATAATTAATCATTAATGTACAATGGATGTATATCTATCTTGATTTATGCAAAAATATGCATGTTTTCATGTCTTCTACAACTAATTTGGTATTTGGGATGTTTGTTTTGAGTATAAATGCAAAAAATATAAATATATATATATAGTAGACGCTTAGCTTCCTAGATTTTTGGAAAATGACATTTCCGCGTCCCCGCTTCCAAAAAACGTCCCCACTTCGTCCCCGCTTCATGCAACATTGGCCTGCCATTGATCCCTTAGTTGGGATATCCTCATGACATAGGATTGCACAGATTCCCCCTTGTTCATATTAATGTCCTTGAGTTGATTCTTCAAGGAAAAAATGTGATTTAAATTTTTGACCTCATACATCCCAACCAACTTATCATAGATGTTCTTAGACTTCTTAAGTTTTCTAGCACAAGTAAGCAAATGATCTTTCAAAGAATCAATAAGAATTTTCTTCGCTTTGAACTCACCTTTATTATATTTGGACTTGGTAGCAGCAGGAGCATTTTTTGGTGGCTTATGTACTTTTCCTTCCACATATTCCAAAACATCGTTATCATCCAATATGACTTCCAATCTGATCTTCTAGGAAACAAAGTTTGATGAATCACCCAACTTCTCTGTATCTTTGAAGTAAGAGGTAGACATCTTGACCAAGTCAAATAGGCTCTTTTAGCTTCTTCCAAAGATAGTTGCTTCAAAGGTGATTGCTCTCTTCTCTTTTTTCCTTGGGCTTGTCATCACCTTAGCTCTGATGCCATGTTAATTTTCCATTGTTCTATGCTTAGTACAATCACTTAGCCCAATCCTTTCTTTAATTAGCAATCGCTTTTAAACAAATTTAATCTTCCAATGACAAATAGAAACTGTAGATAGAACAGTAAATGCTATGTACAAGAAGACACCAAGAGCAATAACCAGAGACACAAGATTTGGTCAAAGACCAAGGAAAAACCCCACAAGGGGGAAACGCCTTTCAAAATTTTTCTTCTATTATATTGTCATCAAATGTTCAACAGAGAGATACAATGTTACAATTCAACAATAAAGAGTCAAAGTCAATTCTTTGACTTATCCAACAATTCACTAACCAATATCCAAGAGATGATCCTAAAAGTCAAATCCGTAATTTTTGTCAAAGTCAACAACAGTTGAAGATGCCCTAACCAATTTTCAAGTTAATGGTGAAACCAACTTCCAAAAAGTTCGGTCTTGGAAGCAGAAAATGCAGCCTCTTTTGCTAGTAAAAGTCAAGTCAAAACAGTCCCAAAAGGTGCCTCCTAAATTGGTCAAAGTCAAAGTCAACTCTGCGGTCAAGTAGCAGCTTCATATCTGCAATCAACTAAGGCCAAAGTGCCTAGAAAAATTCACTCTCATTGCCAAAGAATTTGGCATCCAAAACAGATGCAAAATCCCATGCCAAACCAATCCCAAACTCCCAAAAGTCAACACTGGTCAAAGGCTGGTCAAAGTAGAATTCGCTGCAATCAAAAAGACTCTCTATCCTCTTCGAATGTGTGGCAAAGACCTACAATTTTCAGAAGTAGTTGAACCTCCAAGAGAAGAAGAAGATGTGTGATGAGATGCTCCAAAGTGATTTGACTTTAGGTGTATTTATAATTTTATATGCTTCTTTGGTGGACGAATTAGCTTGCCTAGGCCGACTTGTATTTTTGTGTACTTGTGGGTTTTATATTAAAATTATAATTTTCCTTGACCAAATTAAATTCTTCCAAGGGAAAAGGGCTTTGAGAATCATCGAATTCATATATACAGATTCAACATCCAATTCATATACACAGATTTATCATTTAACATCTATGTTATGGGGCAAGGATTTGGAAATTATGATCCAAATACAGATCCTGCTTCATTTAATATGGTAGATCCTCCTCTACGGAATACAATAGGGGTCCCAACAGCAGGATGGGAAGCCTTGAGCTTTAAAGTTGATAACCCAGGTATCTATGGATTTTTTTTAAGTTCACTACCAACCAATATACCAAGTTAATATACTGGAAACTCTCGTTTACATCTATGTAGTTGTGAAGATATCTGATTACTAACTCTTTTTTTCTTTGTTTCTTCATGTCTATGGTACATGCATTGTCATTTGGAAATACACATGACTTGGGGTTTGTCAATGGATTTTCTGGTAGAAAATGTAACTGGTCTTGCCCAGTCTATACTTCTGCCACCTCTTGCTCTGCCACCTTGCTAATTCTACTTATCCTCTTGTTTTATAACAATGTGGACTCTGTAACATGCATACAGTCTTCTGGTTCACAAAATAACTCCTTTTGCTATGATGTTTTCTTTCTGAGAGTGATCTTTGTGAATGGCCAAAGATGCATTTTTCTCATTCTGTCGATGTAGTGAGATCCTCATTTCACATTTGATTGTGATTGCAGTTGTCTCTCCAACATTTTGAAATAGTGACTACCTTCTATAAATGTGCAGCCATGCTCGCAACCAGCCTAAAACGTCAAATTTTCTTTCAATTTAAAGAAACATTATTTCCCTTCCATGTCAATCCTACCATGAATCGGTGTCAATTGCGAGAACATAGCAAAGTTTTTTAAATGGAGAGAAGTCCCTTTGTTTAAAATTGGTGTAACAAAAGTCCCTGCAGTTTGGAACAAGGCAATAGAAAATGGCAAAGGGTATGGGGTAATACTAGTTTTAGTGAAAGAAAAAGATGGTTGTCACATTCAGTTAATGAAAGAAGTGCAAATAAACAATATTTATGGTTCAAAAAATCAGAGAATGAGAATCACATAAGAATTGTAGCATGCTATTTTGCTCCTCAAGTCTCAAAAACTTACAAAAACAAGGAGCCAGACAGCAAGGATCCGTATTAAGCTTTAAAGCAAGATATTGCCACGTATTCTCAGCAGGGAGAAGTTCTTTTAGTGGGAGATTTCAATGTCATAACAACAAATCAACAAGCTAGTATTTTGTGTTGCAAAGAGGATCATAACCCTTTTTGGCTCACTGAAGAGGAGAATCCACAATGGTTTACATGTTCAGAGGATGACAAATTTAGCAATAATTTTGGAGAGGAGTTGCTTACGTTGTGTGGTGCTTTCAACTTAATTATTTGCAATGGTCTATATAGATGGACAAGGCCTGAGAACTTCATTTGCAACAGATACAATGGGCCAAATGTCGTTGACTATGTGATTTTTTCACAAAGCTTAATAGAAAAAATAGACGAAGTTAAGATTTGAGAGCATATTTGGGACTTAAAATTATATCATAACACAATTTATATAAAGTTATCCTGGTTAAAAGAAAGGCAACATAGGAGGAAAACTCAATGTTCTCGACAATCACTATCAAGGGGTAAAATTCTTCTAACACAAGAAAATTGTACTATCTTAAAGACAATGCTAGAGAGATCAATTTAGAGGGAGAAAATTGGTTCCCAAAGCTTCAGTATTCATGAGTTGACAAATATCATTCAAAGTGCACTTGAGGAGTGAAAAAGAGCAAAAAATAGGAAATCAGAATCAAACTATTTTCCTGTAAATGCTTGGTTCAATGAGGAATGCAAAATGGAAAGGAGAACCTTGAAAAAGGCAGGTAAGGAGAAGATGATTGTAAAGTTATATAATCAGATCTTAAAAAGGAAAAAATTATGAGTTCATGCAAGCAAGGCATGAAGAGTTAATATATCTAGGCAAGAATAACCCAAAGTTTTTTTGGCAGGAGCTTCAACCAAGGAAGAAGCAAATTGAACATAATATTATAGCCAATCAATGGTTTGACTATGCAAGACAATTATATGAGAAAGAATCATAGGTTGAGCCCCCCCCACAACTATATGAGAAAGAATCATAGGTTGAGCCCCCCCCACAACTATATGAGAAAGAATCATAGGTTGAGCCGCCCCAGGATCAACTCAATTGCAAATCTTTTCATGTTACAAGAGGTGAAGATTGGAATTATGAAGTTGGAAACAGGAAAGGTAAAGGACTTGGTTGAACTTCAAGCGGAGTATCTAAAATGGGGAATGAGCACTCTTGCACCGCACATCATGGAAACATTCAACAACATCATTCGGAAAGGATTCCTCAGAGACTGGATGACTAGCCTAGCAATACCCCTTTCTAAAAGTGGAGACATTAATAATCCTTCCAACTATAGAACCATTATGATCAATCCTTTTTTTGCAAAGCTTTTCGGCAACATGGTAGAAAATAGAATCTGTAAGTGGGCAGAAATAAAAGAAAAGTGGGCAAAAGGGAAAGTAGGTTTTAGGCCGAAGCATTCTACTGTGGATCATGGTATCACGCTGAGACACATTATTGAAAAGGTTTGGGGTGACAAAGAAGAAGTGTTTTGCTGCTTTGTTGACTTCAAAAGGCATTTGACATGGTCCCTAGAGATAAGTTGTGGCGTAGAATGGAAGAACTTGAAATTCCTTTGCACTATAGAGCCACTGTACATAGGATCTATGAAGAGGTGAAGGTCAAAATTATAACTTTAGCAGGCATTTCAGAAAGATTTAGAAGTGACATTGGAGTCAAGCAAGACTGCCCATTATCCCCTACTCTTTTTGGTTTATATATTGCTAAATTGGAAGAGTGGCTAGATCTACAAGCTGGAGATGGTGTTCGGTTGGAGGAGTTTGTGATAAAGCTTCTTTTATATGTTGATGACCTGATATTTATTTCTAAATTGGCCCATGGATTGCTGTTAAATTGGCAAATAGGGCCAAACTCCATGTGGGTCATCTTATTTATGGTAGCTAATATTTTTCTTGGATCCCTCTCATTGAGAGGTGTAGGATTGATCTAAAGATCATCCGATTCCGATAAGTATTCATGGAGATATGAATTTATTTGTGTTATAAGACAATTCGTCAAGGTCGGCCAACAACCAAATAAACACCACAAGTGCTCAACGTTTTAGTATAAAAAGAGATGACTTGAGAGTCATTTAAAACACACTTCTCTTAATATCTCTCTTCACTCGTCTGGGTTTTGTGGTTAGAGAGATCAAGAGGGAGAAGCCCTAGACGTAGTAAAGAAAGGGTTCTATACGCAACAAATCAAGTTGCCCTAGACGCAGTTGAAGAGAGGAACATCTAGTCGCAGTTGAAGGGGATCTAGTCATGCCCTAGCCACAACAAAAGAAGGTCTAATGTAGTCATATATTTGTAGTTGAAGAAAGCTTCCCATACGTTGTATAGAGGAGGCCTATCTGAGATCCTAAGAAGACCTAATGCTGTCATATCTAGCCCTAGGCTCTATGTTGCCCTATGGAGAAGCCGTTGTCCTAAGGGTGGTATGGATATACCCTAGCCGCAATAGCCTAGAAGAGAACAAGAGGAGTTCTGGAGTTTGGACAACGTGGAAGAAAGGGATCCGAAGTGTGCTATTGGAGGTCGAGTGGCTGAGGCAAGTGCGGATTGTTTTAGGGCTGGAACAAAGATGTAAACAAGGTCCGAGTTTGTTGTGTAGAGGGCCGAGAAGGATGACTGTTAGGTCGAGTTCCTTAGGGTCAAATACGTTGCTGTTTGGAAGTTGTTTGGGCACATTTTCGAAGTTCTGTTGCTACAACAATTAGTTGTGCTAGGCCGCAGGCCATAGCACACAGCTAGAGGTTGCGTGAGGGCTGTCAAGGGTGGACAGTACCCTAAGCAAGCAACGTGGGTGAGGAGGAGACCTTTGAGGGTATGCCGCAACCCTTAAAGGGTTAGTTTGTTGACTATGGGATGAAACTAGGGCTGCAGTAAGTGCCCTAACCAGGAGTGCAACAAACAACAATGCAAACAAATGACAACAGTGTTTGGTGGAGGGATGTTGGGTTAATGGAGTTGACCAGTTTGGATCAGTTTTCCTTGCAGCCTGTTAGAGCCAATTGAGCACATTAGTACACCAAACATGCTAAGGTACAACATGTCTAAATGGGACAAAAATGCAGCATGGTAAAGCATGGATAATTGCAATCATGGTGATGCATGGAGCAACAATGAAGCTTGATGGAGCAAGCAGACAGGACAACCGTATGGCAACCATGGAATGGTAATATCACTAACAGTGGGACATCAATATGGGACAACAGTGGCAGCATGAGGTCCAACAATGTGATGATGAGTGCAACATGATGACGAGATGCAGCACAATGATAGGTGGAGTCACCTTGGAGAATCATTTGAAGCAACATGTCTTCAACTGATCTCATGAAGAGATGATCTATTCTCTTATCTAGAAAGTTTAAGTGTTGACTTCTGTTGTAAATGTACTCTCTCTCTCTCTCTCTGTGCTAAACTATTGAAGACATATAAGAAGAATTGATCAAGGGTTTCCCCACATTGGGGTTTGTCCCTGGCTAGCGCCACATCTTGTGTCCTCTTGTTTTGGCTTGTCTTCTGTGATTTATGTTTATGTTCTATTTGTAGTTTACTTTAATGCTGATGTGATTTCTAATCTGAAACAGATATTAAGCTAACTAGGAAAATTGAAATAAATTTCTCTAAGCATAGAACATACCTAAAATCAGTGTTGATAGTATCGCCGAATATCGGCGATATTCGTAAATATCGCGATATTTCAGGCGATCCGATATATCGGCAGCAAAAAATCGCGATATTTTAGGGTTTATAAAATCGCGCGAGAAATCCAAAAAACTGGCGATATATCGGTAAATATCGCGCCACGAAGGAATATATTGCGGGAGCCAATGCTATATAAACGATTTTTTTGGTTTTTAGATTTTCATTTCAGTTTTCTACCTGTCGCCGACTCGCTGCCAAGGAGGGTTTCCGTTTACCTACACCTGCGGATGCCCACGACTCTGCCTGACTCCAACTTCTCGGACAACTCTGCACGACGCTCTACTCCAGTCTCCAACAATTATCTGCAGTGTGCACAGCTCCCACGATTTTTCCCAACCACGACTGCTCCAGGCTCCCACATCTCTGCAGAACAGTCAACGACTCAACAGTAAGCCGATTTGGTGAGTTAAAGTTTTAAACGAACAGTCCATGACACAATAATTATTTGCTTAGGCTGTTGCACCCCTCCTGGTCATAACACTGATTATATTTGCAGTTGACAGTTTTAATTAATATTAATTATATTTTATTTAAATCAAAGAGCCATAACCAATGGTCACAAAAGAGCATGAATACGATAGAAAATCTCAACCATGTCCTTTGCCTCAGATTCACCACTCAGCTTCCCAATATAGAATATTATTTTTCCAAATATTCATGTCGATTTTCATTGTCAAGGGAATTTGATCCTCGGATATGGCCTTAAGGCTTACAACCTTTTGTGGTCATTTGGAGCACAACATATGCCATAAGAAAATCAAACCATGCTAGTTAATAACACAATGCCAGGCATGGCACTGAGGTGCTACCTTGGAATAAAGTTATTATTGCTAGATCTCCATCTGATAGTTTTACAGTCATAAAAAATGCCACGGTTGGGAAGGAGTTGAGACCCTAATGCCTTGCGGTCTTCCCTTACTAGCTGGTGTATCAATGCAAACTCTGAAAACACAAATTTTAGGCCACAAATAAGTGTCGAAACCTCTCCAAATTGACATACTAGGCCTGCAACCACCCACAGTCAACCTTCAAAAAAACATTTATGAGCATTCAGAACTTATACTGACAAAGTTTCAAGTCAACCAATTTCAAAACATCAAAATTTTCGTTTAGGCCTGCAATGAGGCAGATTAGCATATAGATTTATCTGTGATGCCTCTGGTAGTTTGTGGCTAGAGTAAATAATCCCAACAGGCCTGCGGCTAGGGTTTTTAGCCCAAAAAATCCCTGCGGCTACCCTAGCAGCCCTAGATAACCCTGAAATATGAACCTTTTGGACTCCAGAATCGATCAAATGGGCCTGCAATGCAAACTGGATTCAAAATTTTGAATATTTTTTGCTGGAAATTTCAGAAGTACTTACCAACATCTTGAAACAGAGATCTGGTCCATCAAATTAAATGTTTATGACAGCAGTATTGAGACTTAAGAAATTAAATGTTTACGACAGCAGTATTGAATCAATGAATTTAAATCAGAGTTTCTACGAGCAGCAAGTAAACTTATGAGTCATGACAGCAAAAGATAATGCCTACTGCAATTTAAACTTTAGACATATAAGCCCTGTCTATGTAATTAATTGACTTATGCATTCTTTGTTATTAACTTATTTGAATTTTGTAAATTAGTATTACAGTTACTTATTATTTATTAAGTTACTAATTCCAATTTTTTTTTGGTGCTATAGGTTTCCTTTTGAGTTAGCCCACTACAAATTTACAAAATACAAATATGCCGAAAGCCTTGGACCCATTTTGGGAGTATGGGACCCCTGATGGTGGGACAAATCGTGCATATCTTACATGCAAATTGTGTGGGGACAAGATGACAGGTGGGATTACACGACTGAAATACCATCTCGCTAAATTGCCTGGACATGATCTTGGGCTTTGTACAGTTTCTAGTGCGGAGCTTGTACAAAAAGCTCTTGAGGCAATTGAAGAAAAGGACAAAAAGAAGGAAGAGGCGGAAAGAAACAAAGCTGAACGTGCAGGTAGATCTTTCGGGATATCTTCTCTTGATTTTGGTGTTGAGGATATTGGATTTGGGCCTAGTGGCCCTAGTGGGAGGGGCTCCACAACTGGCACACCATCACATGGTACTGCTAGTGTGAGTGCGAGGTCATCATTTTTTGTTCCACGAACAGGAGCTGGAGCACAACCTGGCATAAAATCGCTTGTTAAAAAGAAGGAGAAGCAAGAAGCAGATAGAGTCATGGGGAGGTGTTTTTTTTGGAGCGCCTTACCTCTCAGCATCACAAAAACCAATCCATTTTGGCAGCCAATGTGTGATGCTATTGCTGTTGTGGGCCTAGGGTACAAAAGTGCCACATATGAGGAGTTGCGGGGGCCAATTCTTCAAGCAGAAAAATAGGACATCAACTCTAGATTGGCGGAGTTGAAAAAGACATGGGAAGTCACTGGATGCACAGTGATCTCTGATGGTTGGACAGATAGGAAGGGTAGGACCCTTCTAAATTTCTTGGTACATTGTCCTAAAGGTACCATGTTTATTAAATCGTTGGATGCATCAGAACATATCAAAGATGCAGCAAC
>APFE031377088.1:29537-43986 GCA_000404065.3 Pinus taeda
AAATTATATATAAATAAAAAGAGCTCAAAAACGAGGCGATGGCAGAAAAACCGACTAAGAAGAGAGTGCTGGAATCCAGCACCTACTGATTTTCCAGCCATCATCTCTATTGAGATTGCATTATTTTAGCCCATACAAGAATAATGATAACAACACCATGCAGTAGACAAGTAAGATGACAAAAATAACATTAAATTTCAATTACAAGAGAGAGAGAGTATATCCATTCATCAACTTTGCATTAGAAAGAAGCTCCAAAGACAATAATGAAAATCCAAACATCATAGTGCATCAAGAATCTCCAAAAACTAGTCCAAGAAAGGAAGTGCGAAAATCTCTCAAGAGATACTAATCCAATCCAAGTGATGGTAAGAGGAATGAATGAGCCTCTCATCTATTTATATAATCCACAAGGGGGTTCAAATAACCTAATTAGCCTAATGATGCCCCAAATAATAAAATAGTGTACAATAATGACATGACTTGGTGACAAGCCCACCAAGATAGCTCAATCATACAAAGATAAAGCCTCTCAATGAGTTGTTGGGCCATTGATGAGGCCTAGTGGAGTCCATAGTGTGCCAATGTGCGAGAATAGGCTCCAAACATAGTGATCAAGGGGTTGGCCCCTTGATATCCAAGCATATCCAATGTGGTACCCCCAAATGGGTGTGGGGGCACAATGACAACCTCATGGGTCTCCAAGTGGATCGATAATGCCTGTATACCATCTATAAGGGATGGAATGATAACATAAGCCCTCCCATTGTCTCCCATGGTGAGACAAATCCTCATCTGCGCCTTGGAACATCTACCAAGTGTATGGTGCAAGTGTGAAGCCGACTAGGCAAGGTGGTCTAGATGCATCATTCTCATCCAAAAAGGCGGAACACGAGCAATCAATGAGTCGTGTTGAGGGACCCATGAAGTAGTAATCTGCTTTACTGCTATGGTGGAGGCCCATGGCTCTCAACGCTCACCCTACAAGTGCCAATGTCACTCTCTGGAGGGCTTGGACCCTGTATAGGGAGAGCAAACCCCAAATGGAGACCCACCTACAATCCTGTATAAGATCCTATGCATCTCGTTGCCTTCCAGTATAACAAATCATTAGAGTAATCGAGTAAAAGAGCTTAAAACAAGTGGACACTTCATAGTGGCATGCCCTTCCATAGTGGACTTTAGCATGTGCAGGTGTCTCCAAGCTCAATAAAAGGGTTAACCAAGGACTCTATTAGGTGGTTTCAACCTTTAAAGGGTGTAATATGTCCATGGTACATCCATCAAGTGTTAGGTGGCATGTGATATAATGATGGAATAGAGTGGGGATCAAGGGACTACTCCAAGCCACATGCCATAGTACAAGGGTAGCTATAATAGGGGAAACCCAAACTTTGGTATATGAGTGTAGGAAGCAACAATCTTGGTACATGAGTTACCCCAACCTTTGTTTTTACACCCTTCTTTATATGCCTTTTGCTTTTGATTGTTTTTTCTTCATAACTGCTTGAGGTTCCAGGGGATGAGAGCATGATGTGTAGGGTATAACAGTGGATACCCCCTTAAGGTGGGGTGGTTCATCGCCCACTAGGGGTTAGGACAATCATGGGTTCCTTAATGATGGAGAGGGCTCATATAGGGCACATAGGAACCAGGGTGATGGCCATAGATAAGGGGTAGGGCTCATGTTTGGCTTTTTTCCCACGTGCTAAATTTGTATGTCCTGACCATCTTTTGCATTTTATAGTACATTTCCTCTTGAGAGTGGCCAAATTATGCTTTTTCCTTTCTTTTCAGCTACATCAACCTCTGGGGCATCGTTCCAGGCCTGGCCCAAGGTGTGGACAAGGGGGAAGGGAGGCTAACTCCTTGTGGACCCACTGGACAAATGTGGACCCGGATGGGAAAAATGATGAATGAGGTTGTGATGAGCAAAAGGGGAGTGATGTATATGGTATTGAGAAGCAGGACCACGAAACTAAAATCGGGGTTTCCCATGTTGTGTCATCCCTAAAGTTTAGTAGCCTATAAAGGAGATCCCACGGAACGAGGATACAAAGTTAACCATCAATTGGGCAGAGGGGAAAAGAGTACAAACCTAGTCCACTCTTTCCGTCAAATCCCCCCACTAAGTCATGCCCAAAAGTGTCCATGATAAGTAAACAAAAATACCCAACTACATGATGAAAAGTCATACCTTCGAGGTTGGAAGGCCCACCTTCAAACATATGATCATAATAGATGGGCAAGGGACAACATGGCTAGCTCAGGTGACGGAGAAAATGGCACATCGAGCTATTTGGTGACTGCAAGGGGTTGTTGGTTGTTGGCTGAAGACCATCTAAGATAAAATTTTCTCCTATGGATATCACCTACAAAGTGGTGGGTAACAAGACCTAAAGAAGCTTGGGAAGAACGGGTGTGTACATTTTGCATGTATGGGGCAGTGGAACTAGAAAAACATTTCATTTTGGAATGTGATGCTTTCAGATATATTAGGGACAATTATGAGAATATGTTAGCATTGGTTCCTTGACATTGTCTTTTCAACGAGAGGATTGTTAGAAGGTTGGGCCAACTCATCATCAATTTGAATAAGAAAATGATTGAATTGCAAAAGGCGAAAATCAGGGAGCCTGGTGGCCACTATTTTTAGTCTCGTGGACTTTAAAATATCATTTCATTTTAAGAGGAAATTTATTTAAAATCTCCGTTGTTAATTTTCAGGGATTTGACATTGAATAATGAATGTAAAATTTTTTTTTAAAAATATTTGATTGTTAATGATTTTTTCAAGTTTAACATTGAGTAAAATATAGAACAATAAAATATATCTCTAGAATTAAATTTGAAAATTTCTTTTTTAATTTCAATTTCAAAAATATAATAAATATGAAAAATAAATAAATATTTATATTTTTTTAATGATAATAATAAATATATATATATATATATTTTTTTACAAAATCGGTTGTTGTATTAAGATCTGAAAAGATAAAAGAGGGAGCTTGGACTCCTGAGGTACAAAAGATGCCATGGAGTGCAAAGAGCAGAGGAGTTACAAAGTGAAATATTCTCCTTAGTCCTGCCTTTTTTGGCTTTGAGGAAGTCTAAACAGAAGTAGATTCTTACATACTGAAGCAGCAAAAAACAACATTTGCAAAACATAACTAATCTATATTAATGTGACTGATGTGCCTGGTTGTGGATTCCTCCGGATTGTCATCTACATCGATTTTCTTGGCGCTTGAGGAGCTTGGGGCAGCTGCGGTGCGCTTGTCCAGCATATATTTCAGTATTTCTATGGACTCTTCCACATGGCTGCACCAGTTAGACAAGTGATTGAATTGCTCTTGTAAAGAGGAAACCCTGTGAAGAAAAAAATTGATTTCAGCTTGATACTTATCATTGATGATGCGGTTTTGGTTGTCAATTTTTGCGTCTAAGGTCTTCTGTTTAGCTCTTATTTCTTCCAGCTCAGCTTGAAGATCAACACAATGAAGGCAATCCTCACTTCGGACCATTACTGCAAAAATCGAATGAGACGGAAAGGAGAAGGATCTCCGAATCACGAAAGACAAGGGCTGCGCTTGAGAGCGGATAGCAGCAAAAGCAACTAACGCAAGGGAAGATAAAGAAATCAGAGGTTCAGAACTCATACAAGAGTCCAAGCCGAGAGGGCCTCAAGGAAGAAGGCTCAATCTGAAAGCGCGGAAGGACAGAGAATAGGCAGGGCGGTGAACAACGAAAGGGATGGATGCAATATATAGATGGGCGGGGGCGACGGGGGGCAGTGATATGATAGGAGGGAGGAATAGAGAAGGGGGGCGGGAATTTCAAATGCCTGTCTAGCGTTGTCTGAAAAGCACAGATGAAAAGAAAGAAATTGGCTGGATTATTGATTGAAGTCCAGAGAATGAAAAATTCGATACTGTGCCGGATCCCAAGGCTGATCATGATCTTGTTGCTGATTTAAAGGACTTGTGTCCAATTTCACCTGTCAGATTTAGGAGATTTGCTGCAGATCAAACTGATACAAATCATGGTAAAGAATACTGGGTCTCCTCGGCGTTACATAATAGGCTGCCCATTGACCTGTCGCAAGCCTTGTTGGCATGTGAGTCAGCTTGCTTATTGAGCGAGCGAAGGATATGATAGAAGCTCCAATTTGTCATTGTCTGTTGTAGAAATTGACAGTGTTGAATGACTGCTCTGAAAGCTGATAATGAAGGACAAATTGCTCAAGCAAGGTAGCGCAAGAAATTGTCCAATCTATTAAGCAGATCGCATTATAAAGTTGACACACTGAACACTGCCATTAATAACAGCTCATTGCCAGACAGAGGTTCGTCGGCAGAATTAACGCCAATAAACTTTCAGGAGTCCGAAAGCGCTGATAATTCGCATAACGCAGGCATTAACAACATAATGGACAACGTTTGGAAAAAGCTACATTGGTGAAATAGGTCGCTCCTTGCAGACAAGACTCAAGGAACATGGAGCTGATATTAGGAATGAAAGATCTCGTACTTCAGCCTTGGCGGAGCACTCCTCAAAAACTAAACACCATATCTGCTTGGAAGAGACAATGGTATGGAGATTAGTGGGAGCTGGCTTCCCTTGATCAGAGAAATCAAGATCACTAACACTTCCCAGGTATAGCAATCAATAGGTAAGGTATCCCTCTCCTATTCTAATATTTAGTAGTTAGTAACCCTATTTTAATAATAATAATAATAATTAACATTTAAATACAACATTTACAATAGTTACATTAATAGCTATTACTATTATCATTAACTATTATTAAATTTTTATTATTAAGTTAAAAAAAAATAAAAAATAAATAATCATAATAATGGGTACTAATTTTAACTATTAATATTAATTTATTAATTATGAGTCGTAATATTAATAATATTAATTACACTTAATTAATTATTAATTAAGTATTATTAATATTTTATAACATTAATAATATTGATTTATTAACATTTATTAATATTAATTATTTTAATATATTAATTAATTTATATAGCAATTATTAATATATTAATTATTATTAAATATTAATATAATTTCAAATAAAATTTTTAAATAAAATTATAAATAATTTTAATATTAATGGTACTAATTTAATTATTAAGGTTAATTATTATTAACATTTATTAATATTAATTATTTTAATATATTAATTAATTTTATATAGCAATTAATTAATATATTAATTATTATTAATATTAATATAATTTCAAATAAAAATTTCAAATAAAATTTTAAATAATTTTAAATATTAATACAATATGCTAATTTTTCTATTCATTAAATACTAATATATACTAAAAATAAATAAACATTTCACACACACAAAATAAAATAAATAATATTATATTAACATATATTAAATATTTAATGATTATTATTAGCATTAAGGTTAAAGGATTTTAATAATAATAATTTAAATTAATATATTAACTCATCAGTAAAAATTAATATATTAAACTCAACAGTAAATATAAAAATAATTTATTCAAAAATCTACAATTAAATAATAAAAAAAATCAAGCCGACATTCAGCTGATCCTTAAAACTCATAACTATTTATTTCCCTCAAATGAGCTCTTCTTATATCATCATTCATAAGTCCTGATGATGGATCCCAGTTGGGATTTGAAACGTTGACAGAAAAATGGTTCGTACTGTGGATTCTCCGGTAACTAAGTCAAAAGCATTGAATGACCTGTTGTAGGAGCACATTAGGGGATTCTTTATTTTGCGCCATTAGACTGATAACCACCACTGAATCTCCAAAGATTTTTGTTGTTCCTATACCAAGTCTGTTGAGTTGGATGAGCCCTTGATAGAGGGCCAACGCTTCTGCCCTGTTGTTAGAAATTTGTCCAAGTCCCCATTCATAAAAAAGGATGCAATCCCTGTTGGCATTGAAGATGACTTCCCCTGCTCCTGCAACTCCAGGGTTTGACTTTGATGCTCCGTCGAAGAATAAATAGTGACTGTTGCAGTTTTGTAACCATTTGGCAAACTCATTATCTTTTAATCTAATTTTCCACCTGTGGAGTTCCTTGCTATGCTGGCCTTTAGCTACATTGCCATTCTGACTACTATTATTTTTATCCAGTATGTAGCTGATAAAATTCCTTTCTTCAATACTGAGTGTGGTTACATCTATATTGCTTTGAGTTTTGGCGGAAATGGTTTCTAGGGCTAGGCTCCTTGCCTTATTGCAGAGAGTTCTTATAATCAAGTCCTTCTCCTTGAAGATTTTACGATTGCTAGCTAGCCAAATGTTCCATAGCATAGTGTAGGGGAGGGTATCCTAGACCCTTTTCACAATATTGCCCTTCTTATGTTGCCAGGGAAAACTCTTTTTCCAATGATGGATCACTTCTCCTATGGAATTCTGGTTATTCCAAGGGATATTGTCAATATGGGATAAATTTTTCCAACATGTGATGTCAAAGGGATAGGCGATAAAGAGATGTTGTATGGATTCTTTGGCAACTTGATAGTTGGGGTAGCGAGAAGGGCCACTGATACCCCTCTTTTGCAAATTATCTGCTGTGAGAATTTTCCCTTTTAGAAGGGTCCAAATGAAGAATTTAATTTTTGGAAGGGCCTCTAATTTCCAAACCATTTTCCAGTGATTCCATATGGGCGTAGGATAATTGCTGTTGCAGATGTGCTGGTGGGCAGCTTGAACAGTGTAATTTGATTCGGTTGGGTCCCATCGAAATCCATCTGGCTCATTCTTTTTTATGGGAGCTTTGCTGTGAAGGTGAGACTGAAGAATGGATAGGCTTGCTCTGAGGTTATTGGGGAGGATTGGTAAGGACCACCCTAGCTAGATATGGGAGTGTGGATCCCAACGAGAGATTTGATCCAAATGATGGATACCTATGTTGTCAAGAAAGGTGAGAATAGGATTGGTTCCCTCGTGACTGTTTATTGGCTGCTGCCCCATTATTTTATCAGCTCCAATATTAATATTGGCTCCTCCCTTGGGAACTTTGGAATACTCTGAACCATGAACAAAATTGCTCTTTTGCATAAGCGCCATATTTTAGAAGAATCTCTGTTAGGAATATTGAGGTCTAATAGCTGCTGTCTGGGGAAGTTCAAGTATTTAATTTCCAACACCCTTTTCCACCAGGCAGAAAGACCAGTTATCAGTCTCCAAACAATTTTACCTCCAAAAGCAAGGTTTAGGAATTTGGGGGATCTGATACCAAGACCGCCTCGGTCTTGGGATTGAATGACCTGCTTCCAGTTGACCAAATTGAATTTCTTTTTGTCATTTTTCCCTCCTTGCCAGAGAAATTGGCGGAGGATGACTTCCATTTTGTAATGAAAGGAAGCTGGAGCTTGGAAAAGAGAGAATTGATATAAAGGTAGAGAAGAAATACCTGATTTAAGAAGGATGAGGTGACCTGCTGGATTGAGCTAGATGGAGCCCCATTGCTGCACTTTCCTCTTCACCTTGTCAATGATGATATCCCAAATTTCTGCCTTCAAATGTCCCAGACTCACCGGCATGCCCAAGTAGGAGAAGTGAGTCCAGTCATATTTGCAAGGGACTCCAAAGGTATTTGCAATATTGTGAATGACCTGAGCTAATGTATTCCATCCATAAATTCAACTTTTCATTTGGTTAACCAGACCACCAGAGTACCTCATATATTTGTCTAAAAGAGTCTTGAATCTCTGTGCTATTGTGAGGGAAGCTCCTCCAACTAGCAAGGTGTCATTTGCAAATTGCGAGTGGTTTATATTCTTGACTCCATTTCCAAACTTAATTCCTGTGATGAGGCCCACTCTACGGTTGAAATCCAGTGCTTTACTAAAGGATTCAACCATTAGAATAAATAGATAAGGAGAAAGAGGGCAACCTTGTCTGAGACCACGAGAGGATTGGAAAGCTTCACTCAGTCTACCGTTAACTAGAGGGGAAATCCAAGGTCCAGAGATGCAAGCAGTGATGAGGTTTAGAAAGGTCATATCAAATCCCATCTTCTTTAAGACATCCATAAGATAGGAGTGTCTTACTCTGTCAAAGGCGTTGGCCAGATCAAGTTTGAGGATGAACCCTTTCTCCTTTCTAGATTGACTTGAGCGAATGGCTTCTTGAACGAGGAGTATGGAGTCCGTTATTTGTCTATTGGCCAGGAACCCTCCTTGGTTTTCTGAGATAAGAGAGCGGAGGAGGGGTTTGAGGCGGGTAGCTAGGATTTTGGTCAGAATCTTGTAGGAAGAATTGCATAGGGAAATGGGTCGGAAACGAGAAAAAGAAGTGGGACGATTTTCTTTAGGAATGAGAGCAAGATGAGTGGCATTGGTATATCCTCCTATTTTACCTTTTCGCTGGATCCATCTGATCATTTTTGTCAAGTCTTTTTTAATCAATCCCGAGAACGCTCGATAGAAACAAATGGGAAAGCCATTAGGGCCTGGAGCCTTATCTGGCTGTAGAGTCCAAATCGATCTTCTGATTTCCTCCTCATCAATTTCCTTGTTCAGGCTGTCATTCATTTCCTTGCTGATTCCATTTGGCAAATATTGAAGTAGATCGGCATAGTCCTCTTCTCCTTTTGTTTCGGTAAGGAGATCTCTATAATACTCAAAGGTAGCCTTTCGGATGGCCTCTTGGGTGGTTTGCTGGTTGCCCTCTGCATCTAAGATAGAGCTTACACTATTCCTAATTTTTCGTGTAGTGGTATGTCTGTGAAAGAAGGCTGTATTCTTATCACCCCCTTGCAACCAGAGTTGCCTTGACTTTATTCTCCATTTTAATTCTTCTTCTTTATTTGCATGGCACAACTGTGAGTAGAGATTGCTTTCTTGTTCCTTATTTTCCTAAGAGAGGCCATGCTCTTCTATTATTCTTTGGATACAGTCTAAATTATTCTTGATTTTCTTTTTAATCTCCTCGGGCTCCTTGTAGCTAGTTTTCGCCCATTCTTTGATAGCCTGCTTGGTTCTTCTTTGTTTCGTTTCCCATATGGAACCAGGAGAGCCTTCAACGTGCTGATTCCAAGTATGCTGAACAATCTCTTTGACTGCTGGTATACAGTTCCAGAGGGGGTTGTATTTAAACGGAATGGGTCCAAGGGGGAAGTGGGTTTCTAGAGTGAGGGTAATAGGGTAGTGATCAGAGGCTGAAAAAGGGAGAATGCTAGCATACCCCACAGAAAAAGAAGAAAGGAATGAAACATTAATTAAAATCCTGTCCAACCTTTCCATTATGTTACCTATGCCCAGCCTGCGATTGCTTCAGGTATACCGTCGATTTTTTGGAGCCACATCCACAAGATCGTGATCTTGCATGATATTTTCCAGACGAGTTTTGAAGGGATCAGGTGAGAAACAACCTCCCCGTTTTTCGTTGGCATGTAGAATAAGATTAAAATCACCTCCCACAATAATATTGGAATTTTCTTCACCATTGATACTAGCCTGGAGATCATCCCAGCAACATTCCTTTTCTCTGAAGTGATTGGGAACATAAACATTGTATATAATTGCAATCTGATTGTCTAATATGTTTTCCAAAATAGTTTTAATCCAATGCTGATGTAAAGTTTCTGATCTGCAGTTCCACTTGCTGTAATTCCAGAGAGTGGCGATTCCTTTGGATGCCCCTCTTGATTCACTGATACTGCCTTTGTGCTGCTTCTACTGTTCTACAATTCCTCTCATTTCTTGATGACCTTGCTTTGTTTCTTGAATCAAAAAAATTTCTGGTTTCTCACTGTGTATGAGATCTCTGAGGGTTGAAATCTTGGAGGGGTGCCCTAATCCCCTGCTGTTCCAAGACAAAACTTTCATCATTGGGTATTTGGGGTACGGAGAGGTGCTCGCCCCCCTTGATCCTTGTGACTTATCTCTTTGTCGTATTGCCCCAAGATGTAAGATTCTATAGGATTTTGGGTGCCCATTGCTATGTCTTTCTGAGCATTCTTGTCTCTATGCTGCTTGCCCGATTTCCTACCTGGTCTTGGTTTCTTGTAAGATTCACTAGAAGCTCCATGGTCTCTGGAGGAACTCCTGGTAAGTCTGATGAGCGGAGGATCAAGAGAAGCCTGAGATGAGATGACCAAGGGAGGAAAAGGCTAAGAAGATGCGGATTGAATTAAGGGAGGGGGAGATGGGTCCTGGGGAGGAAGATCAGGGGGAGATAAGACCAGAAAGGGGTTAGATGAAGGGGGGAGGGGTGGATGATCAAGAGGGGAATGGGCATACAAGATAGGGGAGGATGGTGAGGGACGAGATGCATTGGGTGCAGGAGGGCCAACTTCAGGAGGGGCTTTGGACGAAGAGGCCAACTTCTTTTTTTTGACAGTTTCCCATTGTTCCTCTTGTACGTCGTTCTCTGCATCAACAAGTTTAGTACAACGATTGGCAAAGTGGCCATATTCATGACATACCTTACATTTGAATGGTATCTACTCGTAATTCAGCTGCTGGATATGGCTCCACTCGTCCACTTTAAGTTTAATGGCTTCAAGGAGTCCTTTGCCAAGGTCCACTTCAACACAAATCCGCGCACAGGCTTGCTTGTTTTCTCTCGGTTCATTGCGATCAATATATTTTCCGACTGCATTCCCAATGGCACGCATTGATTCATCTCCCCAGCAGTGGAGTGGGAGGTGAGGAAGCCAAACCCAAACCGGGACAGCACTGGGGACATCCAGTTCAGGGTCAAAATCTAGGGTCCATTTGTTGAGATACAGGCCCCTGGAATCCATGAAATAGGGTCCGTTTCTGAATATTAAGTCCTTATCCTCTTTGGTTTCAAAGTGAAATGTAAAACACCCTTTCCCACAAAACCTAATGGAGGTTTTTCCTTGAATTTTGTTGGACCAATTCCTTTCAACCCATCTTTGCATAGTTTTTGGGGATGGCCAGAGACCTGTAAATTGACCGATGAGACCTTTTTCTGCAAGAAAGCGGCCATGCGGGGAAGGGCTGGAGGTAGCTGAACTTCTTGAAACGCATCCAGCTTCTTGACAAATTTCGAAAGAGCTGGACGAGGGCGTTGTGGTGGAAGAGATTTCACAAGTTCTGAAAAAGCTCTTTGTGGATCATCCCCCTCCGATGGAGGATCCGGAGGGGCCATGGTAGGGAGCGCGGCCGCGTTGTAGGAGACCAAGCGCGCGTAGAACAACGGGAGGGCTCCTCAGTCGAAGTGCGAAAAAAAATGATAATAAAAAATATTAAAATAAAATAAATATTTGTAATTTAAAAAAAAATTAAACTTAAAAAAAAAAACCTACACCATTAATTATATATATATTAAAAACCTACGCCATTATATTTATGGTAGTATATAGATATATATTTTGCCAATTTAACTTATTGGCTAGATTATTAATATTGAAAATTTATAAACATAAAATTTGGTTGTTAATATTTAAAAAATCAAAACATATAATTGTAATTTTTAAAAATATTTTTCACTGATTTATATTTAAATTTACGTCATACATTATAATTAATTTACTCTAGTTATTGCTCACCATTATTTATGTGTTTTTTAGTACTTACGTTACATAATATCTATTACGTCATTTAGTTTAAATATAGTTAAATTAAAATAAAAATTGTGTCTTCATGATGACAATAGCCAATTCTAAAATCTCCATAAAAAATCATGTAACAAATTTTTCTTTTCCAAAGAATATTAAGTTGCTTATAAATGTTTATGCTCCTTTTTAATATTAATAAGCTGCTAATCAATGTTTTATGCTCCTTTTTAATATTAGTGCAGGACATGGTTAGGACAAAGTACCTAATGAGGCAAACATGGCTTTTTCGGTAGTTACGCTAAGATAGGTTTGCAATATGGACCCACTTGCTTGTGTACTTGTTAAAATTGGCAACTAGGGCCAAACTCCATGTGGGTCATCTTATTAATGGAAGCTGATATTTTTCTTGGATCCCTCATCGAGAGGTGTAGGATTGATCTAAAGATCATCCGATTCTGATAAGTATTCATGGAGATATGAATTTATTTGTGTTATGGGACAATTCGTCAAGGTCGGTTAGCAACCAAATATACCCCACTTGTGCTCAACGTTTTACTATAAAAGGAGGAGGTCTTCAATTCATTTGCACACGCACTCTTCTTTGTGATCTCTTTCTCTCCACATGTCTTTGGGTTTTGGTGGGAGGAGAGATACTAAGAGTATATGCTGGCCTAAGTCTTATGATGCCCTAGCTGCAGTAAGGAGGATGCTCTAGCAGCAGTCTAGCTGCAGTTAAAGGAGGAACATCTAGACGCAGTCAAAAGAGAAGGCTTTACGCAGATCTAAGGAGCAACTAGAGGAGGCTTCTAGCCACACCATTTAAGGGTGCCCTAGGCCACAGTCAATGAGGGTTTTTATGCAGCAAGAGGAGGCACTTATATGCAGTAAAGGGAAGACCTTAATCCGCAGTTGAGGGTGACACTTATTCACAGAAAGGAGGTCTCTTAGCCGCAGTTGGAGAGGCCCTAATCAACAACAAATGAAGGCCTAAAACCGTTGCCACAAGAGGCTTCTATCTGGCCCTAATCCGCAGTTAGGAAAGGTCCTAATCTGCTGTCCAAGAAGCACTTATATGCTGTCCAGGAGGAGCATTAATATGCTGTGAAAGAAGCCCTCAAACCATAGTTAGAAGAGCCCTTATCACAACATTAAAAGGAACCCTCAGACGCAACAAGGATAGAGATATCTAGCCGCAGAAAAAGGAGGTATCTAACTGCAGTTTGAAACTTTGATGTATGATCTATCAGCTGTCCAAAGGAGCTTCAATACGCTGCAAAGGAGGTCAACTAAGGAAGCCCCAGCACATCAAGAAGAAGCATGATCAGATTGTTGTAGGTGACAGCTCATTACTGTAGATGACAGTAATGTGATAGAGGTTGTTCCAGGTATGAGGCTCTTTGTAGAAGTGAAAGCCACAATCATAAGAGGAAACTGTGTGATGATGAAGTCTGCCTATAGACTTAGATCAAACCTAGTAGGACTGGTTTCATATGCAGATTGGGTATTGATATACTGATGCATTTATAATTGTTTTGAGGTCTTGTACTTCTGTGTTGCTATGTGCTAGGCCACAGGCCATAGCACCATAGCAAAGGTTTCTTTGGGGCTGCTCTCTCTTAAGTTTGTTTTGAAGATCCTATAGGAAGAGTTGGACAACCTCAGATATCCTCATTAGATCAGCAAGCTTATACATGGGTCAGCTGCAAGCATGAAGAATCATGGATAGCAGCAGCATGGTAAAGCATGGACAGCAACAAGTACAGTGCAACAAGTACATTGGGACAGCAGTAAGCATGGTGCAGCAGTGGCACTATGTACAATAATGATAAACACTGGTACAACAGCTGCATGAGGTCCCGGATTGTGATGATGGGTGCAGCATGGTGCAACATGGTGAGCTACGACACATGAACGAGATGCAACACAATGATAGGTGCGGGAGTCACCTTGGAGAATTAGTTGAAGCAGCATGTCTTCAACCGATCTCAAGTATGAGATGATCTATTCTCATATCTAGAAAGTCAAAGTGTTGACTTCTGTTGTAAATGTACTATCTCTCTCTCTCTGCTGAAATATTGAAGAACATAGAAGAAGAATTGATCAAGGGTTTCCCCACATTGGGGTTTGTCCATGGCTAGCTCCACATCATGTGTCCTCTTGTCTTGGCTTGTCTTCTGCGATTTATGTTTATGTTCTATCTACAGTTTACGTTAATGCTGATGTGATTGCTAATCTGGAAAAGATATTGAGCTAACTGTGAAAATTGAAATAAATTGCTCTAAGCATAGAACATACCTAGAATTAACAGTACTTTTCCATCTAAGAAAATCTAAAAGGCGTGACTTTGCATATGACCAAGGTACCTCTAGGGTGAGTAGGTGTAACTTGTTCAGTTGGTGAGGTATCATTTTATTTGTGTTTTTTAACGAATATTATTAGTAATTATGGGTTGGGGGTGTTTATTTTTTATTAACCTTATAAGTTATGATGAGATCAATTTCTATCGAAAATTTTAAATGGATGAGTGGAGAATCTACAATACCTCCTTTCTAATTATACCTTGGGATTGATTTCAACAACATACTCAATTGGGAAGACTGCAAAAAGAAAATAATTTTAGGAGGGTGGAAAGCATTATATGCTCTTCAAAACAGATGTAGAGAGGCAGAGTTATGGGATTGGAAAACGATTAAAGTGCTTTTTGGACTCCTAGTTTGTCCAGTGATGCTATATGGGTGTGAATTGTGGGCTAGCAACACCCCTGTCTCAAAATGAAAACAAATTGGGAAAATCCAAAAATGCTTGAGCATGAGCAAGTTCAAAATAAAAAGTTCAATACCTTATGAGATAATGTTGAGTGAAACAGGAGCAACTCCCATTGAAGCAATTGCTATGGTGCGACTCAT
>APFE031377089.1:1791-46035 GCA_000404065.3 Pinus taeda
AATGTGAAGGGTTTTCCATTGTTTCTCAATAATAAATAGGCCTTTGAGCCTCATTGTAACACAAGTTCGGAACAGTCAGAGACATGTAGCCGCACATCTCTTCTCAGAGATAAGCTACCATCGTCCTAGCTGGTTTATTTCCAATTCTGGTTGTAAGCATATTTCGGTATTTTCCATTAATGAAATGAAGTGTTATTTCCGCTGCATCTCTTTATTTATGGTTATCGCATCTCTATATTTATGGTTATCTCTGTAATCTATTGCGTTCCTATTTAAATCCGGATCACTTTTGTACATGCATATAACTTGATTTTTGTTGAAGATTAATGAAAGAGGCATCCCTACATTGAGCAGAACCCGAGACATAACCCAAAGTGGGAGAACTTCGTTATCAACCTATTGTGTCTTTGCTAGTCATGGTTGTTGTTTATTTCTGCTTTGTTGATGTATCTTATGGCTACATGCTCTTTAAAATGCGATTATGTATGCATCTTTGAAGTGAAAAGATTTGGATCATTGAAGCTTCCTAACTTTGTGTAGGAGCCACATAACGACGGAAGTGATTCTTGTCTGATCTTTAATTCACGAGTGTAGAAACAAGATCAATAACTTTCACTTATATATAGAAGGTACCTCTTAAATTGGCCTCACAATGATTGAAAATTTTGAGAGATCTGGAGCAATGGCCTTAGCTTGGAAACAAAAAGAACCTTGTTGCATAAGAAGTTCCCCCGATTTACCAAATCTTCAATAGTAGCACCAAAACAATAAATTTTCATACAAAAGCAAGAGTTTTGAGACTAAAAACTTCATGAAAACAAAACAATCGCTAAAAAAATTAAGATTTCCATCGTGATAGTTCCTACTCTGATTAATAATTAAACTCATTTGTTAATCATATTCTATTATTTTAATTATAATTTAGCCTTTTATTATACTTAAATTTAATTTAAATGATAATCAAACCCAAAAAAATCAATAATACCATGATTATGTATATGTATGATAAAGCATCAATACACGTGTACAATCAACAACATAAAATGTTTATAATATGATGCTGGTCGTGATATAAATTAATGGAGGGAGGAGTGAAATTTCATAGAGATGGGATATCTATCTCCTTTGTAAAATGTTAAATAGGTTCATAAGTTTGCTTTTGATAAAGTTGTTTAATTCTCATATAAAAAAGACATAGCTCAAAGGATAAAATGTAAAATAATGATATATAATAAGATTATAACTCTTGAGTTAAGATAAATGAAGTGTTAATGTTGACAATATTACCAAAATTATTGTCGCTAGTATTCTTCAAAACTGAAAACTAATAGCTAATAAAAAAAAGATTCATTGCTATAATCAAATTAATAATAAATATGTTATATTTTATTATATTATAAATTCATTGTGAAATTAATATTTTTTTTTTAATTTAATTAAGAAATGTATATTATTAGTTATCAAATAAATTTTACTAATAATAATTGAGAAACCCCCAAATAAGCTAATAATATAAGTTAATATTTATACACTAATAAAAAATTATAACAAAAATTTGTTGATATTTAATATATGATAATCGAGAACCAAAACTAGCTAATTAATTTTATTTAAGTAATATTTTTACAACTAATAAAAATATTAACAAAAGATGTGTTATATTATTATAAGTGGTGTTATATTTATTATGGGTCTTACGTTGTGTAATTTTGGAATCAAGTTTTCATAATTTAAATTTTTTTTTAAATCTATAATGATTACAAGTTTGCGGGAATTTAAATTTTTAATTAATAATAATAATTAAAGTGGATATAGAGATTTAATTATAGAATATTTATAAATATAAAAAATTGAAATTTATCTCTAAAATAATTATGTTGTTTTTATCATTTTAATTAAATTGATTAATTAAAAAAAATGGCATATAAACAAATGTCCTATGAAGTGAGTTATAGTTTTTTGACATATGGTATTGATAAGCATTGGTATTTTTCCATAGTATTGTAACAAACCCTATCTCCACAATCAAATGGGAATAAATTTCCATGGCTAAGAATTTTGTTTTGTGCTTTTTTAATGTATATATAGCTTGAGTGGGCCTAATGATTAAGAGCATGTGCTTCCTCCTAAAGAGGTCATAGGTTCAAAATCAGAGGGTGTAGACTATGTATGCCTTTGTAGATTGGTCGTGACCTTAAAATTGTATAATAATAATAATATACGTTTAACTTATATATTTTCTTTTAATATTTAATAATATAATAATAACGCTCGATCGGGCTGTATGATGTGGCGAAGAGTGGCATAATGAGACGGCGGTGCACGGATCAGGTAGAAGCAGGTGAGGTTCACGGCATTATTGCCACAGGCGAGTGGAGCGGCCGACAGGATAGTGGAGGTGGTCAGCAGATTGATGGAAGGAACAGGAGGACGGCGACGAGTTCAGGGCATAATGACGCGGGTCTCGCGCTCTACCACCAGCGTAAAACCATAATTGACAATGCTATACAGAGAAGACCTGAGAGGGAAGGGTGGCGAGGGAAACAGCGCCGAGAGGAGAGCAAAGTATTCCAAGCGAGGGGTTCAGTTCGCTGCCACAGCTCGAGCAGCTCTGCGAGGGAAGCGGGTGGTGAAAACCGCAGCGGTCGAAGGAAAATGGAGGTAGAGGGAAGCAGGAGTGTTAAAAGATGGATGCGCAGCAGTGGACTGGATTAACAGAGTAAGAACGAAGCAGATAGGAAAGGGAAAAGAAAGATGGAGGATGAAACGCAGCTGAAAATCCCTGTGTACGAGATCTCAGAAGGGGAGATTGAAGAACCGGAGGCTGGCCAGGAAAACGACGCGCGGAAAGACCGGTGGAACAGTCAATCAGCAGACGGAATCGACAAAGAAGGAGGCAACCCTTCACAGTTTGTAGGAAGAGACAGGGGAGGTTACAGAAGAGGGAGAGGATGCAGAGGAAGAGGCGGCCGACGGAGGAAGGATTTGGCGGCTGGGCGAAGTCGACGGGGACGTCAATGCAGTCACAGCCCGGTTGACGAGGCAGAGCCAACGGAGGGAGATGGGATGCGTTGGCCATAGGCAACAGAGTCAGAATAGCAGAGAAAGAGGACAGGGAGAAATCCAATCCCAAAAACAGGAGAATTATGGAACATTGGGAAGAAGAAGCCATCCAGGCCCAATCAGAAGAGGAGATGGAGGAATGGATTACCCTCATGCCTAACCCTGGTCATACCAGAGGTAGAATGACCCTTTACAAGCAGTCTCTTCACTTGTACTGGGTCATGAAAAGGCTCATGGCTAAAGCCTTGGAACAGGTAGCAATGGAGATGGCTGAGATGGCCCAGGGTATCCCGAACTTGAAGAAGGAATTGAAGAACATAGTAATAACCCTGCTTATGCAAGATAAAAGGCTGGAGGACCTGCAACAACAGCTGAAGGCAAGCGGAGTGCTGGTGAAGAAAGAGAAAGCTCAGCAAGCTAATCCAGAGAAACAGTGAACAAAGGCATGTTCATGATGAAATTAGGATCTGTTTAATTTTCTTTTACTTTAGTCATGCAAAACTTTTATGCTTTTATATATATGCAGCAGTATATAGGTAGTAATAGGGAGATAGACAAAGGGTATAAGGCAAGGAAAGACCAGTTTAAAACATTCTATTTTTTGGCAGCTATGAAAAATTATCGGTGGTCAATAAACCCGGTTTCCCTTCGAGGCGGAGTGAGACCACCCTGACTCTGTAATGTTCCTTTTTGTTAATAGAAAATGGTACCACCCAGCTTACAAAAAAAAAATATACAGTTATTTTAGGAGGTTTTAATAAAAAAAATAATTTTAGCAACATAAAAAAGTAAAATGTATCACATAGCGTCTTATGAAGTGAGTTATGGTTTTATCTTTTGGACATATGACATTGATAAGCTATGATATTGGTCTATGTTGTTGTAACAAATTCTACTTATAAATTCAAGAAAATAAAATGGAAATAAATTTTTGAAACTTGTTCTGTATTGTTTTTTTTATGTATTTTTTAATTTTAACAACATAAAAACATAATTTGTATTGCATAATTAGTATCAGCTATTTAACTTCTATTTGAATTCACTACTATATTGTATACTGAATTCATAAGCAATGTATTTTATATTTACAATTTTATTTCTAAATCAAATTAAATTCAAAACAACAATTTGAAATTAGAAGCATTCATATTAGCATATTTAAGTAACATGTCATCATCCAAACATAATCAAAAGAAAGAAAATTATTTTACGTCCACGAGGCTAAAGATAGCCTATGGGACAGATTGCTTTTTCATTTGCTTGATGTATTCAGCCCTTTTTTCTGTGAAGCTTCACAATAAATGCTCACAGCTTCTTGACAACCCCCTCGCTAAATGGATTATCCCAAGAGCTAGCGGTCAACATATCTACATAACTTTCCCTGTTGTCTTTGAAGGCCTCACATTCTAAAATAAAATGTTTTTTTTGTTTCCACTTTTTCGAAAGAACAAAAAATACATACTCTTTCCTCCCACAGTCATGTTGGCCTTTTCCAGCGCCTTGTTTCACAACGGAGTTGATGAGAATTATACCTTAATTGAGCAATAACAATTTTGGCTCTCCAAGAGATATTGGCCTCTATGTATGCTTTTGGTTGATGACTATGAGTGGGATTGAACACTTCAATATAGTACTTTTTCTTTCTTTCTAGATCCTTATCCCAAGTACGCTTGTGGAACTTATCCATAACAAAATATTTTATCTCTTTGTTGTTTATGGGACACATGTTCAAGAAAATACCCCATTTACTAAACCATTTGTTATTTTGTCGCATCCAAGTTTTTTTCTGTTGCACAATCTATCATTAAAGGCAACCTTAGGCCATCTACCCTCTTCCATTTTCTCAATTTTTTTAAATACCTTATGACTAACACCATAAAATTGCTTCAATAGGAGCAACCCCTGTTTAACTTAACAATATAGCATAAGGAACTACACTTTTAATTTTGAATTTGTTTGTAATCAAACGCTTCTAAATTTTCTCAATTTGTCTCCACTGCATGTCGAATGTATTGTTGGCCCATAGTTCACAACCATATAGAATCACTGGAATCACTAGAGGTCCAAAAAGAGTTTGAGTGGTTCTCGAGTCCCATAAGTCTACCTTTCTATGCCTATTTTGAAAAGCATAAAATGTGTTTCAGACCCTCAAAGTTCTTTTCTTTCTACAACCAACCCATCTTAGATTTTTGTTGAAGTCAATTCCGAGGTATTTGTAATCCAAAACTTCTTCCAGAATGCTGCCTTCAAATTAGAACTTATGTTGGTTATGTTTTCTTTTTTTAGAGAGAACCAACATTCATTTTGTTGATATTAACTTGCATCCCCACACTTCCACAAAAATGTTCAAGGGATAATAAGTGCTCTTACAAACCAAGAGCCGATTTAGCAATCAAAATAAGGTGATTTGCATATAAAAGAAGCCTTATAACAAACTTGCCCAAATATATACCATCACCCCCTTGCGAATTTAAGCACTTCTCAAGCTTGTCAATATATAAACCAAAAAGGGTATGAGACAGTGGGAAACCTTGCTTGACTCCGATATCACTTTAAAAACTTTTAGAAATGCCTGTTGAAGTTCTAATTTTGCCATTCACTTCTTCATATAGCCTATGCACAATTGCCACAAATGTTTAGGAACCCCAAGTTGCTCCATTTTGTGCCAAATCTTATCCCTAGGAACCGTGTCAAACGCTTTTCTGAAATCAATAAAGCAGCAAAAGACTTGTTCCTTTTTCTCCCAAACGTTTTTAATGATGTGCCTTAAAGTTATACAATGATCAATTGTGGAATGTTTAGGTCTAAAACCTGTTTGCTCTTTAGCACACTTATCTCTTTCTTCTGCCCACTCGCTAATTTTATTTCCTAACATGCTTCCAAATAGCTTTGCAAACAAAGGGTTTATCATGATGGTCCTATAATTGGAGGGATTATTTATGTCACCACTCTTGAAAATAGGTATTGCTAGACTAGTTGTCCAATCTATGGGGAGCCCCTATTGTATGATGTTGAAAATTTTTGTAATGTGAGACGCAAGGATCTTTGAGCCCCACTTTAGATATTCTGCTTGGAGTTCAACTAAGTCTTTTGCTTTTCCATCACCCAACTTCTTCATACCCATCTCTACCTCTTGCACCGTGAAGATTTTAGTATCAGCTTTGACCCAGGGGTGGGGGGGTCAACCTTCGAATCCTACTCATAGAGTTGTCTTGAATAGTCAAAAAATTTAGAAGTTGTAATACTATTTCCAGTTTGTATCTTTCTCGGTTGGAGCTCCTTCCAAAATAATTTAGGATTATTTTTCCTAAGGAAGGTTAGTTCTTCCCCCCTTGAAACCATGAAATTGGTATTTTTCTTGCTTAATAACTGTTTGTAAGCTTTGAGCTTTATGTTATCCTTGTTTGACTCTTTCCACATTCTCCTTGCCCATTCCTCGTCAAACCAAGCAATAATCGGAAAGCAATTTGTTTCATACTTCTTAATTATTTTTCTTTTTCACTCTGCAAGTGCACATTGAATTAAATGTGTTAATTCATGACTATGAAGGTCGTGAATTGTGATTTTCTCCTTCTCGAAGAACCTCTCTAGCATCATTTTAAAGGTATTACAATTTTCTGGAGTCAAAAGAATTTTTCCATGTGGGATATTTTGTTGGACATGATGATTTTTTTACTCTAATTGTTTGTTTCTAGTGCAAGAGAAACTTAAATAAATTGGCTTATGATATAATTTTAAGTCCCACATCTGATCTCCAATCAAAACTTCCTCCGTTTTCTCACACAAACCATGCGAGCAAAATAGATAATCTACTACACTTGATCCATTGTAAGTCTTGCAAGTGAAATTACCAGACTTTGCCCATTTAGTCAAGCCATTACAAATGACTAAATCAAATGCCCCACATAGAATAATAAATTTTTCACCAAAGAGATTGCAGCCCTTGTCCTCTGAAATTCTTTCCCACTAATGATTGCTCTCTTCTGTAAACTAAATATGGTCACAATCTTCTTTACAACAAAGAAAGCTAGCTTGCTCACTTGCAGTCCTAGCATTGAAATCACCCATTATAAGGGCTTCAACTAGCTGAGAATATGTTGCAATATCTGCTTTTAGGGCTGCAAATTGATCTTTGTGGTCAAACCCTCTACCTTTGTAGATTTTTGAAACTTGCGACGCAAAAAAAAAACATGCTACAATTCTGATGTGGTTTCCATTTTCTGATATTTTAAACCAAATGAATTGCTTATTTGAGTCTTCTTTTTCTAACTGAATGAGACGACCTTCTTTCTCCCTCACTAAAACCATGATACCCCCATTCCCTTTGCCATTCCCTGCTACCTTTTTCCACACTGTCATCTTCCAGTATCCTTCAAACAAAGGTGTCTTGCACCCTTCATGTTCATGTGTTTTTATGAGGCAAATTGTGTCTCTATCTTCTGCAATAGGACCTGACCCAGGTCCTCGTCCATAGGTAACCTCTGCAGTTCTAACAAACTAATCTTAAAGAAGCTTGGGTATGACTTGATTGCTATTTATTTTGACATGCAAGACTCACATTTGAGTCTTTGTCCCTGCTTTCCCATACTGACCTTGATTCCTGATTTCCTATTGAAGAGTTCGTTGCCTCTTCTTTATTACCATCTTGCTACTCTGTTTTAGAAGGAGGTCCAAATCGCGCTACCGCAACTTTGCCTTTATAAATCAATTGTCTCTTGCATTCATATTTTGTTGCCCTAACCTTTAACATTTCCTCCCTACTTTCCTCTTGTTGTCTTACAGTTAATACCATATAAACTATTCCTTTTTCGCAAGTGTCTATCTATGTTTAACACAAATGAATACTTTCAATTTTTCTATGTTGGTTTGTATTTTCCTTTATAATCATCACATTACATTCACTTAACATGTTGTACAATCACAAACAATAGTGTCTACATCGAGGTTTCCTTTCTCGTGGAAAGAAAATCATTTGGTTTGTTTTTTTGCCGAAGTAAGTGTAAGAGAAATGTGATGCTCTATCATTCCATTTATAGCATAGTTACCAAATTTAGTCATATCGCTTTAAAAGAGTACTTAGTTGTATTAGTCTAAAAGGTACGGAAATTCACCAAATTGATTTGGTACGATAAATAATTTTGCAAAATTGAATTCGGTTTTCGAGACCAAAAATTTTATATTAAAAAAGTGAAAAAATAATTTCCATAATGAAAAAAAAGATATAAAATGTTCCTTCCTCTCAACTATGTGTTCCAGGTCCATGACAACATTGTAATCCAGCACCCAGTCTATCCCTAGAAACGCAGGGTAAGGTAACAAAGTAATCAATCTGGAACATTTGATCGTCGGTATTAGCTTTCACCACTAAAGGCTTATACTCTCAAAATATTATACAATGTCATTCGCTAGCTTATTCTAGAACTATCTCAATCTATAGGAGCTTATGCTTAAAACGTACAACACCAAGTGACACTTAAAAACTGTAACTTTTGCTTATATACTTCTTTCTTCTAGTTGTAAATTGTAAAGATAAGTTTGTACTTGTGAATAGAATAGTATTAAAAACTGTAATTTCTATATTGAAAGAAAAAGTAGTAAAATGGCAAATTGCAGTTGCAAATAGTAAAAGTAAGTTGACTTAAGTAAATTTACATGTTATTTCTATATAGAAAAATAGTTGTAAAATAGCAAACTACTATCACAAATCATAAAGATAAATTTACACTTGTAAATATAATAGTAAGTAAATTTATATGTTACTTCTATATTGAAAAAAAAAACTCTAAAATAACAACCGACAGTTGCATATCGTAAAGATTTGTGAATATAGTAGTAAATAAATTTACATATTAAATTTAATATCTAAATTAAAAATAAAACATATTAGGTATTTGTAAGATGTATATTTCGAAATTTTTCCCATATTATATTTTACAAAGACAATTTTTTCCGTATTGAATCGAATTTGAATTGGGTAACTATCATTTATAATGGTATGGAGTGTCAAGATAACGAATTCAATTGAAGAAAGCTTCAATGATATGTCGGTGACTCAATGCAGCAAGGGTCCATCTTTTTATGTGATTATTGGACCAAGAAATAATTCAATACTTTGGCGATGATCAGGGCGACGTGAGTGGTGATTGCATTTCAATTTTAATGAAGGTAGTTGGTTTTAATTGTGGTTCTTGGATATAGGGTCATTTATTTTGGTGAATTTTTTTATGGACTGCAATAAAACATTAAATGGAAATTTTAGCTCAAGCAATGCAACTTATGAGGGTAGCAAAAATTGTGTGTGCCGTATCAATCTTGACGAAAAGGCAAAGAAAGAAAGCACAAATACACACAAAATACATGGTGCTACTGAATTATTCTATTAACCATGCACTTGATTCAGATACACATCTATCGAGTTGTGGCTCGTCTCTCTTCTTGCCTCTTGTTCCTCATTAGAATGATCCAACCATAATTATATGAACACCAAACTTACTAAATATGGAATAATACAAAATCTAATTAGACTTGACTCTTCTACAACTATCTACTTCATGCAAACTCTGTAGGAATTTATAGAGTAGGTTCCTTATATAGAACACCAAAAGACACCACTCACAAAAAAATCACAGATCAGTACACCCGTATTCTTGACGTGGTTAAAACCCTTAAAGAGGGAAATAGTCCACGTCCAAAGCCAACGCGGCCACTTCAAGAAATTTATTAATGTAAAAGAAATAAAGCTTCTCTCATGAACGGTCACCTAACAAATGACCCTCCATGCTCTTTAAATAGAGATCATGGACCAATTGGGTGTTAAGACACATTTCAAGTGTCGGTAATACCGAGGAGAGAATGAGCCGTCAGATCACTTCATGTCTAGAACATATCATGACTGTCGGATTGTAAGTTACAAAAAGTACATGCTAAATAAACACACTTTATCTACCTATACACTAAACCAAGTTGTACTTAATTGTTTCCTATGTGTCGGAATATCCTAACATCCCCCCTTAAGAACAAATTGGGATAGGATTGAAGGATGTAAAAAGATGACACAATAGGAGAAGGAAAGAGGAATTAGAGCCTATCCCACCTTAGTGACAACTTTTTGATCTCCAACCATAAATCGAAGTTTAGTAAACTTTACCTCTGTGAGAGCCTTTGTAAAGATGTCTGCAACTTGATCATCGGTTGAACAATATTTCACTTCAAGAACATGGTCATGAATGAGCTTTGTGATGAAGTGCATGTGTAATTCAATGTGTTTGTTGCGCTGATGTTGGATTGGATCTTTGCATAGTTGAATGGCACTTTGATTATCACACCAAAGTGTAGTTGGATGTTACTACTGAAAACCAAACTTTGACAAGATTTGACGAACCCACAAGGCTTCCTTACCAGCTCCAACAGCACCACGATACTCTGCTTCTGCTGAAGAAAGAGAAATGTCACTCTGTTTCTTGCAAACCCAATTGATAGGTCCAGAACCAAGAGTGAAGACATAACTTGTTGTAGACTTCCGATCATCAGGGTCACCAACCCAATCAGAATCAGTGAAACCAACCAATAGAGGAAATGCTTTTACACTATAATGAATCCCAAACATAAATGTACCTAGAACATAATGAAGTATTCTTTTAGCTTCTTTCCAATGACTTTCATGTGGGTTTTTGATAAACCAAGCAACAAGGCCAACAACAAAGGAAATGTCAGGATGAGCATGGGTCAGATATAAAAGTTTTCCAACAAGTTGGCGATATAAGGTGGCATCAACTTCAGGGGAAGTACAAGTCACTTAAAGTTTGGCTCTAGATTGAAAGGGAGAAGGGGCTAACTTACAATCTTCCATGTGAAAGTGGCATAGAAGATCACAGGCATACTTGGACTGGGAAAGGGAAATACCTTCTTTGGATTGCAAGGATTGAAGACCAAGAAAATAATGCAAGTGTCCTAAGTCTGTCATTTCAAAATACTTTTTAAGGTTGCACTTCACATGGTTTATAAAGTTGGGATCACTACCAGTAAGGATAAGATCATCAACATAAAGAACAAGAATGATAAGATACTTACCCACTTTCTTGGTGTAGACAGTATTTAAGAATGACACCTAGAAAAGCCAGTATCTAAAAGAAATCTATCCATTTTGGCATACAAAGCATGAGGGGCTTGATTGAGACCATAAAGGGACTTATTAAGCCAACATACAAGGCTGGAGTCCATTTTTATAAATCTTGGAGGTTGTTCCATATAGATTTCTTCATGCAAGTCCCCATGCAAGAAGGCATATTTAACATCCATCTGATGGAATTTCCATTTGAAAGAGGCAACAAGAGAAAGAACAAGGCAGATAGAGTTTATTTTGGCAATAGGGGAGAAGGTTTCAGTATAGTCAATGCCTTCAACTTGTGAAAAATCCTTAGCAACAACACAAGCTTTATGTTTATCAACTTTTCCATCTGGTCTAAACATGGTTCTATAAACCCATTTGCATCTAAAAAAAATTTGTCTGTTTGGAAGAGGAACAAGGTCCTATGTATCATTTACCAATAATGATCAATATTCTTCATTCATAGTTGTGTCCCAATCTAGATGGCCTGAGGATTTTGCAAAGGTTTTAGGATCATAATTCGCTGAAGCTTGAGCCAATAAAGAAGAGGCTCTATCAAATTGAGAACATGTACTACGTTGATCTGTAGGATCACCTGCAAGAGCACCTGCTGCATCCCGAGTAGAGTGGACCCATTTTGGAAGTTGAGGAGATGAAGGAGGATCCCGAGAAGGTGGGGGAGGATTGTCATCCTCGATGTCTTCATCTGAAGAAGAAATATTTTCAATAGTAAAAGGGATAGATAAAGGTGGCACATTTGCCGAACTAGGCTCGTAGGCCGATATATTTTCAACAAACTTTACATCTCTTCCAATGATAAAAAATTTTGGATTTAGGTTAAAGAAGTCAATATCCTTTCACATCTTTAAAATATCCAACAAAAATACATCTTTCACTCTTAGGTTCTAAGGCTTTATGTTTCTCATCTAGAATATGGGCCCATGTTTCCCTTCCAAAAACACGAAAATGACTTACGTCTGGTTTAATTGAGCTCCATGCTTCTTTTGGAGTGATATTCTTTAAAACCTTAGTAGGAATGTGATTTACTATCTAATTTGTACAGTGAATTTCTTTTGCCCAAAAATTAAGACTAAGTCCTTTAGATTGAAGCATACAATTAGCCATTTCTTTTAAGGTGTGATTCTTCCTTTCATCTACGCCATTTTGTTGTAGAGTATATGGAACAATATGTTGCAATTGAATTCCATGCTCAATGCAAAATTTGATTAATTGGTTGTTAACATATTCTCTGCCATTATCAAATCTTAGCTTAAGAATTTGATGTCAAGATTGTTTCTCAACAAAGGCCTTAAAGGCCAAGAACATGTTAAAGACTTCACTCTTAAGTTTTAAGAAGTATACTCAAGTGCGTCTGGAGAAATCATCAATGAAAGTTAAGAAATACTTGTAGTCAAAGAATGAAACAACTAGAAGTGGACCACATAAATCATTATACACAAGTTGTAAAGTGGATGAGGCATGCCAAGAGGCACGTTTTTCAAAACTATCCTGATGATGTTTTTCAAGTACACATTTAGAACAAACACCATCTCTGCAAGATACCATAGGAAGACCTGTCACCATATTTTCTTTACATATATTTTGAAGGGAACGACAGTTTAAGTGACCAAATCACTCATGCCAAAGTTTTCTCACTTCATCATTATGGGAAACAAATATTGAGGGAAGACTTGATGACCCAAAGTTGTTAAAATTATACATCCTTGTAGAATCATCAACAATGCCAGTAACTAAAATCTGTCTAGGATCTCTTAGGTCCTTAATTACAACATCACGAGGTGAAAATTCAACGAGTTTACCTTCACCTGAATGAGTTATTTGATATACAGATAGAAGGTTACAGGATAAGGTAGGGACACATAATACATCATTAAACTGACCATTATCTAGATAAATAGTTCCAATCCCTACAACACTAAGATATCTATCATCACCAACATAATATTTTTGGTGTTACAATCATTTAAAGAATAAAACATGGCTTTGTTTTTCACCATGTGATAAGAAACTCCATAATCAATGAGCCACTCATGAGAATGAGAAGAAGAAGATGCATTATTGCATAACCAGAGCGAGATGGTTGACAACCACATGCAGAAAGTGTTATCCTGAAGATGAAATTGAAGTTCAAGAGTACTCCAAATGGATGTTATGCTTCTTCATGGTTGTTTCTAAGGCTTCCATGTTCTTAACGCATTTGGATTCTAAGTGGCCATCTGATTACAAAAGTTGCAATGTCTATCAGTCTTCTTCCCTTTGTTTTTATTTTCCTTATTATTTTGTTGAATTGATTTTTAATTTTGAGATTGAAATTGCTCAAGACCCACGTTTGGATTACGACCATTCCTTTTAGGATCTCGCTTCTTAGGATTCTTTGAATTTGGTTATTGTTGCGCTGCTAAGGCTTTATTAGAATAATTTACAGTATTAAGAAAACCAAGATATAAGAGTTTTTATTTTTTTCTTATTAAAGAATCACAAAAGGCATCAAAAGAAAGGGACTTGTAGTCTTGTCCTTGAGAAATAAAGACTTCTCTAGTAGAATGGAAGGTGGAAACAAACATAGAGTAGATTGGTCCTAACTTGGTAATAATGGAATAGATAAGGTTGCCATCTTCTTTCTTGACCTTAACACCTTCCAAGAGAAGTCTAAGGGCCTTGAACTTAGACAAAAAATATTCAATGGAAGAAAAATTATTGGGGTGCAATGTAAAGAACTCATTTTCGAGTTGATGGGCTCTAATTTCATTTTTAATTCCAAAAACTTTATTGATATGTTTCATTGCTTCATCAAGGGTATCAATTTATGGGATATGGAATCTAAGGTAGGAATTCATGGGATATGGAATCTTGCTTATTTTCCCATTTGGCTTGCTTATCTTCATGTTTAGTTTTAGACTCTTGCATGAGGTTCTTCTATAAATATTTTTACTTCTAAGTAAATCCATAATGTAGAATAGCCATTGGAAGTAGTTGGTGATGTCAAGAATAACTAGGTATGAACTTTCCATTTTAAAACAAAATGAAGTTGTAAATGTTGAAATTAAGTGTTTCAATGGAAAGATATCGAGAAATTAGGTCGATAAACCAAAAAAAAAAAATTGGCTCTGAAAACAGTTTCCGGATGAAGCAGTTATGGTTTTTTTGAAGAAAAAGTCGTTGAAGATGTCGACGAACTATGTGAATGTTGGGAAGTTAATGATAATGTTATATAAAAAATCTCCCCTTTCCAAACTTAATTTAATTAGCTCACTAAAAAAAAAAAAAAAAAAAAAAAAAAAAAAAAAAGCATTACTTTCTCTGACCCACTTTTATAAATAAGTGAAAGTCACATTTACAATGGTACTTTATGAACTATCCATTAAATTGTAACTTAAATAAAAGATAAAGTGACTTTAGAATTACAAGTTACTCACTTTTTATAATGGGTGAGAACATTTTTACATAAAGTAACTTTAAAACATAAGTTACATGTGTTTTTTGAAAAATTAACTCAACAAAAAGCAATACTTAAACCCAAGACTTTTATTCTCATAAAATAACTTTGGACCAAGTGAGTTAGTTTAAGCGGTTAGTAATGATTGGAAAAGAGGAAGGGATTTTTTTTTTTTGGCTCATTGAAGCTTTGGAGTGTGTACTTGGAAAAACCATTTTTGCCTACAAAACAAAAAACAACCACACAACCCAAAACAAACAATCAAAAGTTATTCAAACCTTACATCTTAGATTTAGATTTAGCCGAAAACTAAATATTTTCCTCAATGTTTCTGATTTTCCGAGATCACACTAAGGCGCAACAGAAAAGAGCATACGCATAAGAAAAATCATTTCTTTTTGTTTCTGGTTTGCCCAAATCGCACAGAGTCGCGAGGCAAAGAGCATACACAAAAATGAAAGGTATAGATCTGACAATAAAAAATTATAACAGACTATAAACCGAAATAAATAGAGAGATAAATAAATATCACTGCAAATAAAGACAGTATACCTACAGATCTTTAAAATGACGTAGCTAGGGCTACCTGAAACCTCTTTGCATGAAACAAAAGGGATTCCCCACTAGAAAAGATGCTCCTAACATAATAGAGTAGTCCTCTCAGCCCAAAAGCTATCCGAAACAATAAATTTAGGAAATCATAGTCAAATACAGTTGTACGGGCTTCAGATTTGGATCACCAACAAATGTGGCCCTTGAATAGCTCCAATACGATGTAGGAATTTACAAGGTAAGTTCCTTAGATAGAACACCAAAAGACGCCACTCACAAATAGATCACAGATCAATACACCAGTATTATTGACGTGGTTAAAACCTTCAAAGAGGGAAACAATCCACGGCCTGAGCCAACGCAGCCACTTCAGGTAATTTATTAATATAAGAGAAAGAAAATTTACATAAGATTCTCTCATGAACAGTCACCTAGAAAATGACCCTCCATGCTCTTAAATAGAGATCATGGACCAATCGAGTGTTAAGCCACAGATCAAGTATCAGTAATACCGAGGAGATAATGAACAGTTGGATCACTTCATATCTAAAACATATCATGATCGTCAGATTGTAAATTACAAAAAGTACATACTAAAGCAACACACTTTACCTAACTATACACTAGACCAAGTTGTACTTAATTATTTCCTATGTGTCGGAATATCTTAACAAACTCGATTTAACTCAACTCTTCGTGCATCGCTCAACTTGGATCTTTCTACATCTTCGTGCGGGCGTAATTATTATTTCTAACACTCCCTCTTAATTTGGACCGTATGAATCTACCCTAATTAAATCATGACCCAACATAATTTAAACATAGCTACTAGTTTAAGTCTCAGTTAATCTTACAATGGCCCAAAAACGTTTTACAATGTTGGACTTTCCTTTTCGTTTCTTCCAAATTCTATACCCTCGAAACTGCTTCATTCTTTGTTGCGCTTTCTTGCTGTAAGATCCATATTTCTTCAGGGTGAAGGCTTGAAGATGGGTTCCACTTTTGGCCAAATGTGGCGATGAAATTTTAAGTTTTTCTTCTTTCATCAAATTGAAGCCCTCAAAATTCATATCAGCACTGTGAATTTGTATTCAAAGTAAAAAGACAAATTGTGGAGAATTATGTTGTTGTCTTAATGATATTTTTTTTAAATATTTAGTGTCATATAACATGTCAATTTTCCATTAAATGAAATGTTTGTCCTTGCAAATTTACACACATCTTAAGAGGTATGCATGTATTTAAGTAACATAATTTAATCTAAAATGTATATTATATATATATATAATATATATATATATATATAAACATGATCTACATGAAAAGAGCTAAGTTTTTCATCTTAAAAAAATATATTTTTTATTATTGTTTGAAGTTGGAAAAGTAATATTTCAATTGCATTTTGCAGACACATGTTTGTGTAAGGTTTATTTCAACTATTTAAATAAAATGAAAAACCAAGGGAAACCTTTTGAAGAGGACTCGTAAAGAAAAATAGTGGTATTTTTTGTAAAATAATTGTTGTGTATATTTTACGATATTGACTTTTTCCTAAACCTCTTTAAAATTGTTCAAACAATTTTCAAGCATTATGTTAAAACAAAATAGATGAAAAATATTATATGAATTCAAAAATGGCAAGATTATATGTCATTGGATAGAGCATTCCTTCATGAATCTCATATGATCAACTCTGCCACCTAAGGACAAATTTTTCCCTAAGATCGTTAGGGTACAAAATGGTGTTGCAGGAAATTTTGCATAAAAGGTGTTGAAATTGTGGATATTAGGACTTCATAAATCAATAATGTTTTAAAATTTAAGTTTTTACCACATTTTAAAATTTAGAAGTTTATTATAATATTGTTATCATGTCATGTAGAAACTTTTTAAAATTTAATATTAATATTAAAAAAGAATTATTATTCCAATTAACTTAAAATTATGGAATATGATATTAAATAATAAAAACTTAATATTAATATATTTAAATGTTAATACTAAATTTATTAATTTTGGATTAATATAATATAAAATGTGTTATATTATAATATATACTAGCACAACCACATTAATAAATGTAGTTGATATACATCGTAGGCGCGAGAAAAAGAGTCAGCGCAAAACAAGTCATATAAACTTACTCAATATGTTAATTTTATTTAACCTAATTTTTTTATAAATTGAACACAGTAAAATATATAATATTTTTAAAATCCTGAAGAACCATAACTTAACGCTACCTAAAGAAATAAAACCTAAATAGTTTCAATTGGAAGACATGTAGCACTCTATATATCTCTGATGGACATAGCTAGGCCATTAATATTTCCAAAAAATATAAATAATATTTCCGTAGAAAATTATCATTTTCCCTCCAAGTGAATGTACAACACACATTTTAAATCTTGCATTTTAAATATGTGTTATATAAATAAATTGTTGTACGACATCAAAATAATTTTTTTATTTAAACATAATATTTTAACTGTCAACGTATTTTAAATCTTTTGAAATAGAGAGGAGAGAGAGTGGGAGAGAAGGGTGAGAGAGAGAGAGCAACACAAAGATGGAGAGGGAGAGAGGGAGATGAGGAGAGAGTCTCCGAGAAAGAGAGGGAGTTCGAGAGATGGATTTGGATGAAAAGATCGTCGGGTGTGGAGCTTGATTATCTTCTTGATTGTTCAGAGGTTTTTTGTTTTAGCCGTGTTGGATCCTTGTTCTTATTTTAATCGTCATCAAAGGTGTCCGTAGCAGGCAACACGGGGGGCGACAATGACTTGTATGAGCACCCTCTAGCGGGGGTTCGGGGGAATCGCCCTCGAAGCTAAAAATAGATGATAATTTTCCTTATAAAAAATATAATTTCATAGTAAATTTGGGTCGTTCATTAGACGAATGATCTGACAGTAAAAGTTATGTCAATTTAGGGTTTTTGTCCTTGGAAGATAACCCTTGGTTCATATGATGGAATTGTATTGCAGTTGTGTATGATTATTCTAAGCAAGAAAAAGAGAGAAGACGTGTGAGAGCGAAGAGGAAATTACAGTGGACCTATTGTAGGTTGTATATCCTCATTTTGGTGGATAATATAAAAGGAAGGACTGACTATTTCTCCATGAACGTAGCGCAAATTAGGTGAACCACATATATCTGTCTCTCTTGTTTTATGTACTTTTGTATGTGTTTCCACAATAGTTTATATATTTCATTACTCTGTTAATTAATGCATAACAACTCGTATCAAAGTGGAAGGTCTATTTGGCTAATAAACTCACAGGAGAGAAGGGTTCCTGGTTCAAGTGGAAGCAATGACGGAAAATGGTAGGTTTAGGGTCGAGAAATTTAATAGCCAAAACTACCAGTTGTGGAAGATTATATGTACCAAAAATATTTGTACCTATCATTGAGTGGAAAATCAAATAATCCAACGAGTATGACAAATGCAGAATGAGATATTCTCAACAAAAAGGCACTAGGAACAATACAACTGTGTCTAGCAGCATCGGTGGCATTCAACATTTCAAAGGAAACGCCAATAGAATGTTTAATGACAGCATTGGCCAAATTATATGAAAAACTCTCGGCCTCAAATAAGGTATTTTTTATGAAGTGTCTATTTAATATGGAGATGTTAAGAGGTGGATCTGTTGTTAATCATTTAAATGAATTTAACACAATTATCAGTCCATTATGTTTTGTAGGGGTAAATTTTGATGATGAAGTTAAGGCTCTGTTATTTTTGTGTTCATTACCAAAAAGTTCGAATGACCTAGTTATGGTTATTAGTAACTCTGTCTTTGGATCTAGTAATTTAATGTTTGATGATGTTGTTGGTGTCATATTTCACAAGGAAATGCAACGGAAAATCTCGGGTGAGACATCAAGTAATTCTTTGACTACAAAGACTAGGGGAAGAAAAATATAAAGAGGAAGGAGCCCAAGAAATCACAGTAAGTCAAAAAAAGATAGATCAAAATCTAAATAAAGAATAGTGTGCTAGAAATGAGGGTAGAAAAAACACCTGAAAAAAGACTGCAAATCTCAAAAAAGAAAAGGAGATGGACAACAAGATGTTTTGATTCGTTCATTAGAGAATATTATTGATGCCCAGGTGATAGATTCAAGGGCTTCATTCCATGGCACACCTGATAGAAAACATTTTCATGACTATGTTCAAGAAGATTTTGGACACGTTCATTTGGGTGATGATAAACCCTGTAAATAGTTGGAAAATGGCAAGGTTTTTATAAAGCAACAAAATGGAAACCAATGGCTATTGAAGGAGGTAATGAATGTTCTAGATCTCAATAAAAATATAATTTCAACATGGTAGTTGGGAGGTGAAGGCTATGTAATTACTTTTATAGACATAAACTAAAGGTCACTAAAGGAGCCGTGATAATAGAAAAAGGAGAAAAATTTGGTACATTATATTTATGAAATAGTATTTCTAATTATGTTAATGCTTTAACCTCCACAAGAGAAAATATGACACTCTAACATCATAGGATTGGGGACGTGAGTTAGAAATGGATGCAGATCCTTCACTCAAGAAATTTGTTGCCAAGTTTGAAGTATGTTGATTTGGATTTCTGTGAGAATTGTGTTTATGGAAAGCAGAAGAGAATTAGATTTATCAGAGTTGGGAAAGAAAAAATAGTGAAAATTTAGAGCTTGTGCATACATATGTATGGGTACCAACTCAGGTATCATCTCTCAGTGGCTCTTGTTATTATGTTACTTTTATTGATGATGCAACTAGGAAAAGTTGGGTTTATTGTATTTGAAATAAATTTTATCTATTTAATACTTTCAAGAAATGGAAAGCTTTGGTTGAAAATGAGACATGAAAAAAGTTGAAGTGTCTCAAATCATACAATGGAGGTGAATATTGCAGCAAAGAATTTAATAACTATTGTTTAGAGCATGGAATTCATAGAGAGAAGAAAGTTTCAGAAACACCACAGGAAAATGGTGTGTCAGAAAAGATGAACAAGACAATCATGGAGCATGCAAGGTGCATGATATTGCATGCACTATTCCCCTTACAATTTTGGGCATATGTTGTAGATATGGTTGTTTATCTAATAAACAGAGGACCTTCAAGTTCCTTGGATGGTGGTATTCTTAAGAACGCATGGACAGGTAAAAAGGTAAAATACTCAGTTTTAAAGACTTTAGGTTGTGAATCTTTTTTCCATATTAATAAAGAAAATAGAAGAAATTTTGAGACAAAATTAAAGAAATGTACCTTCATTGAATATGGTGTAAATAATTTTCGTTATTGCTTATATGATTATGAAAATCACAAAATCATTACAAGTCAAAATGTCATATTTAAGGAAAAAGTCTTGTATAGAGATTAGATGCAAAAAAAATAAACAAGAAAGGAAAACAAATAATACGCAGTGCTTGATGAGATCACAGAAAAAGTAAAGGTGCTTGAAAATTATCATGATCAACATCTACAACAATAGCAACAATTCCAACAACAACATGAACTTCAAACACCTAAAAGTGGTGTTAGAAGATCTATCAGGATAAGTAGACCCCCTGAACGATACTCTCTTTCATTATTGTTAATTGATTCTGGTGAACAGGAAAGAAATGAAGAAACAATACATGTAGAAACCAGGAAGAAGTGGGAGCAAGCCATGGAAGAGGAGATCGACTCTTTGATGCATAACTAGACTTGGGACTTAGTCAAGTTGCATGTATGCCAAACAAAATTGCAGGGTAAATGGGTTTATAGGTTGAAGGAAGAAGATGTAGGTACCCACAGGTATAATGCTAGACCTGTGGTGAAAGGGTTTGCACAGAAAAAAGGTATAGAATTCAATGAAATGTTTTCTCCTGTTGGTAAAATGACTTCAATCAGAACTATTTTAAGTCTAGTGGCCATAGAAGATTTGCATCTTGAGCAGTTAATGCAAATACAACCTTTCTCCATGGGAATTTGGAGGAATAAATATATATGCAACAACCACAAGGGTATGAGGTCAAAGGAAAGGAGAAATTAGTGTGCAAGTTGAATAAGAGCTTGTATGGCCTAAAGCATGCTCCAAGACAATAATATCTAAAATTTGATCGGTTTATGTTTGAACAAAGTTATATTAGATGTCACTCTGATCAATGTGTTTATCTAAAGAAACAAAATGATGGCAACTATATTATATTGCTATTATATGTAAATAACATGCTTGTTGTAGAGTCTTACATGTAAGAATTAAATGTGCCCAAAGGAAACTTGGCAAATTCATTTGCAATGAAGGATTTAGGTGTTGCAAAACAAATCATTGATATGAGAATAACTAAAGATAGGAAAAATCACAAATTAACATTGTCTCGGAGTGAGTACATAGAAAAAGTGTTGGAAAGATTTAATATGCAGAATGCAAAACCAGTTAGTACACATTTGGATAGTCATTTCAAATTAAATAAAAATATGTGTCCCAAGAGTTAGGAAGACACTGATTATATGTGTAAAGTTTCATATGTATTAGTAGTTGGAAGCTTAATGTATGCAATGGTCTGTACAAGGTCTGGTATTTCACATGCAGTGGAAGTTGTAAGCAAGTATATAAACAATCCAGGAAAAGAACATTGGATGGCAATGAAGTGGACTCTCAGGTATTTGAAGAGTACCACAAATCGTGCATTCTGCTTTCGTGGTTCTAACATTTCTCTACAAGGATATGTTGATGCAGATATGGCAAGTGATAGATATAACAAGAGGAGCACCACAAGGTATGTGTTTACTATGGGTGGAACAATTGTTAGTTGGTTTCAAAATTGCAAAACATTGTTGCACTTTCATAAACAGAAGCAAAGTATGTTGTTTCTACAAATGCTAGTAAAGATATAATTTGGTTACAAAGGTTTATGAATGAATTTGGAAAAAAACAAGATATGGCATGTTATACAATGACAGGGAAAATGTCATTCATCATGAAAGAATTCAGAGTTTCATTCCAAGACTAAACATATACAACTCAAGTACCATTTCATATGGTCAGTGTTGGAAGATGGACAATGGAAACTAGAAACGATACACACTAGCAACAATCCTACAGATATGTTAACAAGAGTTGTAACCAGGGAGAAACTAAGATTATGCTTAGTTTCAATTAGTCTTCAAGTATGATGGTGAAGATGATAAACAACCAGTTCCAAGTGGAGTCATTGTCCATTAAGTAAAGCAACTATGAGTTTATATAATCAGTCTTCAAGTGGGATATTGTTAGGTGTGGAGCTCGATTATCTTCTTGATCGTTTTAGTCGCGTTGAATCTCTATTCCTAACAGGGCAACAACATCGTCCATTTAATTGTCGTCAAGAGAGTCCAGTGGGGGATTATATCCCTGTTGCATGATTATTCAATTGACAGAGAGAGAGGAGCTAATGTGAGAGTGAAGAGAAATTACAACGGATCTTTTGTAGGTTATATCTCTTCACTTTGTTGGATAATATAAAAGGAAGAACTGACTATTTCTCCATGGGTGTAGCCTAAATTGGGTGAACCACATATATATGTGTCTTGTTTTATGTGTTTATGTATTTATATTTCCATAATATTTTACGTATTTCATTGCTTCATTAATTAATACATAACAAATATAGAGAAGGAGGAATTTCAAGACATATATAGAGGGAAAGGTGGACAGAGAGGGGCTAACAAGAGAGAGATGGAGAGAGAGTGTTTATGTTTGGAGGTGACATAGAAAGACAAAGGATATATGTAGAGAAGGGCAAGAAAGAATGAGAAAGGGAGATAGATAGTCAACAAAGTTGCAGGACAAAGCTCGAGAGAGATAGAGAGTGAATGGGTGACGATGGGGAGAGAAAGGAAGAGAGAGAGGACTCCAGAGGGAGGGAGAAAGAGAGATGGAGTTGGATAGGGGGAGAGAGTGAGGTAAGAATAAATACATATAGAGTAAAAAAGGTGGAGAGAAATAGAGGGAGTAACAAGGGAGATGGAGAGAGAGGGAGAGAGGAGAGTAGGAGGGAAGAGAAATAGAAGGGGAGACAAAGGAGGAGAAAGGAAAGAGAGAGGGAGAGGGAGAGAGATATAGATAGATATGGATAAACAATGTGTATGTTTACAATGTGATATAAAGAGATGAAAGAGAGACAGAGGGAGATAGAGATATAGATGGAAGAGAGAAATATAGAGGGAGAGAGAGATAGATAGATATGAAGAGAGTGTGTGTATTTGTGTCGACGAGATAGAGAGACAAAGAAGAGATGGAGGGAGATATCGATATAGATGGAGGGGGGAGAGAAAGAGAAGAAATTTTCTTCCACTAGATGCATTGATTTCAGTATACAAAAGCTAATTTATAATCCTAGTTAATTTCTTGCATTAGATGCATTGATTTCAGTGCAGATGTTGATTTCTAATTCTATTTCATTGCTTGCATTAGATGCATTAATTTCATTAAAGATGTTAATTTATAATCTTGTTTGATTGAACTTATATATTGATTGTAGATGTTGATTCATAATCCTATTTGATTGTTAGCACTAAATGCATTGATTTCAGTGTAGATGTTGATTTTTAATCCTATTAGATTGGTTGCAGCATTAGATGCATTGATTTCAATGTAGATGTTGATTTTTAATCTTATTAGATTGTTTGCAGCATTAGATGTTTTCAATGTAGATGTTGATTTCTCATCTTATTTGATTGTTTGCATTAGATGCATTGATTTCAGTGAAAATGATTTTTTATTTGATGTAACAAGATATATGGTGTACTTTGATTTCAAGGTAATCAGTTTAACATTGTACATTGATTTCAGTGTAAGCACACAGAAAATATTGACAACTTGCACTATAACTAAGTTTTTGTAGATAACCTAAAACAAAATAAAATCGAATAAAACTTGTATTTATAACTTTTACATTTCCACACCTTTTAAAATTGAATATAACTTATTTCAATCATATTTGGGTTTTTTAAAATTGAATAAAACTCATTGCAATCATTAGGAATTGATTGAAATACTTGGATAACTACTTCTAAATTTAAGAAAGTTGATAACATTATAGAAAATTCTAGAAATGTTGCCATATATTGTTTTTTGACCTATTTATTAAATTGCAATACGATTGACTTGCATCATGTTATGATTAAGATCTCGTAGATAATCTCAAAAGAAATAATGTTGAATAAACCTATTTGTTGTTTACATGACATTTTTTAAAATTGAATAAACCTAATTTCTATCCTATTTCTGTTTTCCAATTGAACCTTGAGATAAGAAATTGATTGAAATACTTAAGAACATTGTTTATGCAATGGTATATGGGTGGGTCACAAAAAAATTCATATATACATAGATTTTATTATAATATGGATGACTTTATAATTGAAATAATTTATTTTTAAAATTGAATTGTAATAACATACATGTTGATTGCACTGAAGACACTTTCTACAAGAAAATATGAAGCATGATTGTAATTCTTTCCATGCTCAATATTAAATTGATAAATGATATATTTTAGTTCATTTTAAGTATCAAAGTAATTTGCATCATAACTTAAGATTGTACTTATTTACTTAGTCAATGGAACTAGAAATCAAAATTGTTATATTTTACTAATAAAGGTTATATTATACATATTATTTTTTAATTAATGAAATAATTTTAATAGATCCATAAACTTCAAAAATTAATGATCATCCATAAACAAGATTAATACAAATCCATAAACCGAAATAGTGAATACATGTATCAATAAACTAACCATATGAAAATGTATACAAATTACAAATATCACATAAACATCTATAAACTGAAATAATAAGCATCCATAAACTAAAATAATATCCACATACATCCATAAATTGTCCATGTATAAAAATATACAAAGTTTGTATCACATGTGAATGTGGCCTATGAAATGAGCTTCAAAATATACAAACTATCCACTCTAAGTACCATCGAAACTCCCATGTGGTTATGTCGCGCAAAGTGTCCATAAGCTAGTATTTCAACATAACACATTCAAATTCAAGCTAATTAGATCATTATTTGTACAAAATAAACAATATGGAAATAAATGATTTAGAACCACATTTTTAATTACATATACATGAATCTACTAACCCCAATGAAGTTCAAATGCAAGTCAAATATGATGGGTGTCTGATACATCTATGTTTGGTGCTTCCCTGCCTGTGGCTCAATGATTGGGGTCTGCATCGATGGACCTGCATCATCAGTGCACCTCTAAACCCAACATCCTACTCATGTCTCCACATACAAGTGACATTAACGACACTCTGCATATGGCTCTATGTACACAATGGGAAGGACAAATTATAATTAGTCTACAAATTAATTAGCATATATGTGTAACTTAAAAAACAAATGTTGAAATCTTGGGAATAAAAAAGTTTACCTCAATTATTGGTCCATGTGATTGTACATAGTGAATCTCCTCCACATTAGTGAACATATGAGGTGAAGGTGGAGGAGAATCCATGGAAACATGCTCTAGTTGAGGATGGCCTGATTGATCAACTGCCCCCTCGGATGACCTCATAAGATCATCCATGTAGTTGGGTTGTGTCTACATGTTAACATAAACTTATTAATATAAATGCAATTTAATACGAACTAGAAATTAAAATAAATAATTATGCATACTTTGACAATAAGAGTCAAAATAGGAAAAATAGAGGATGAGCTCTGCTACGCTCTGCGACCTAGGGTTTCTGTAATACCCTGCAACGGAGAAGCTTAACCATCTCTGTCGCCACCCTCCGTTCGCCCTCCACTCTACAACAAAAGACAGCCAGCAAAGCCAAACCGACAATGGATCACCATCCGGGGGGGGGGCCTCAAAGCCCTCCCCGTCGCCTGTAATGGAGCCGCCACCGGAGAATATGACAAAGCCAAGGAATCCAGATGAAGACTCTAATGATAAAGATGCCCCTATGCAAGAGACGACAAAAGCCCCTGTAGAACAGTCAGACAAATGCAGTGCAGAACCAGAAGAACAGCAAAGGCAACAGATATTGCCCAAAGTCACCTCAGCAACATGCAAGCCCATAGCGGCTGAAAGACCCAAAATAGAACTTCCCAACCATAGAATCAATGCACGCATCCAGTACATGCGCGACCATGCGCTCATTGGAAAATTTATTGGATTTTGGCCAACCGAAAAAGCTCTGCAAGGATGGATCTCTGCCAAATGGAAACCCAAGGGACACGTCTCCCTACAGCTAGGACCAAAGGGTTCTTCACAACAATATTCTTCTGCATCGAAGATCAGAACAGGATCATGGATGAAGGTCCCTATTTCTTCAACTCAGTTGGTTTCTACTTAAGGTCTTGGGTAGAGAGATTTAACCCTGACAAGGAGGATCTCAGTTGGGCACCTGTATGGATTAGGATGTACTCGCTCCCATCATAATACTGGGAAGAAGAATCACTAAGAGAAATAGGCAAGGGGCTAGGGGAGTTTGTAAAAATAGCTGAAGAAACGAAGCTGAGTAGATACACATCATATGCACGTATTTGTGTCTTCATGCGCCTGGATCAAGCTCTCCCGGACTCGGTAAGTCTCTTCCATGATGACTATGAATGGATACAGCCTTTGGATTATGAACATGTTCCCTTTCATTGTCGCAAGTGTCATGCCCACGGGCATCTGTTCCGAGACTACCCTCTAAATGTCAAGCCCCAAGCAGCTGACCCCCCAGGCAAAATGGCCCAAGATGGATTTACCAAAGTTGTCCATCGCAAGAGATCACACAAAAAACCCTCCATTGGGAAGAAACCCATGGTGAACGAAACCTCCATCCCCTCTACAAGCAACAGCTTTGAGGTTCTAGCCAAATCTTCTGAAGATAATCCTCAAATCTCTCAGCCAAACCTCCAGTTGATCATCCCATCCTCAACCCTTCCACCGTCGAGTTCCTCGCCCAAAACCCTGCCCCGAAAAGAAATTCCTAAAACTCCTGAGACAGCCCGCAAGGAGCTTGATCGAAAGCTTATTGAGATGGATGTTGATGGATTCCCCAGCCAACTCCCGCCCCTAACCCTCACAACTGCAGAAAGCAGTCAGACGCAACACATGGATGAAGAGCCAGAAAGCATAGATCTGCGAGGACTTGACATCTTCGAGCTTGAGCAAGCTTGTAAAAAGAAAGATTACGACAAGATACAAGAGCACCAGATCAGTACACTGGAAGTAATTATCTCAAGGGTTTACCAGCAACATCAACTAGGCATACAGCCAGGCAGTCAGTGGGATGGAAGCTTCCTTCCTAAAGACTCCAAAAAACAAGGAAGAAAGACGGACCTTCAACGAACTATAGCAATAGGGAAAATCCTGGTAGACTCAGGCAGATATGCCAAGCTGACTAAGTACTACAAACCCACCACCAATAGTGAACCATGAAGCTCACCTCATGGAACATAAGAGGGCTCAACAGCCCCGAGAAACTCAGGATGATAAAAAACATAATAAAACAGGAGCAACCCCAAATTTTTTTCTTGCAGGAAACGAAATGCAACAGCAACACTTTGGGCAACATTCTTTCTAGATCTTGGCCGGGTTGTCAAACAGTAGCGGTGGATGCTTCGGGGGCCTTCGGAGGACTGGCTATTGCTTGGAACACAAAAGCTATAGAGCTTTCAGACTTTCATGCTTCCCATCATATCATTCAGGCTACCTTTCACATAATTGGCACCAACATTCACGGTCATCTAACAAATGTTTATTTCCCACAGGAGACAGCGAAAAAAATTGCTCTTTTAGATACAATACAAGCGTTAAATCTCAACAGAAACCATCCACTGTGGATCATGGGCGGCGATTATAACATGATCACCAAATTGGAGGAAAAGCGGGGAGGACACGCCAAGCTGGACCTGGAAAATCAACACTTTAAAGAATTCATCCAAAATAACCTGCTAATCGATCTACAATTTTGCATCCATGGAAACATGCTCTAGTTGAGGATGGCCTGATTGATCAACTGCCCCCTCGGATGACCTCATAAGATCATCCATGTAGTTGGGTTGTGTCTACATGTTAACATAAACTTATTAATATAAATGCAATTTAATACGAACTAGAAATTAAAATAAATAATTATGCATACTTTGACAATAAGAGTCAAAATAGGAATAAGAGAGGATGAGCTCTGCTACGCTCTGCAACCTAGGGTTTCTGTAATAACCTGCAACAGAGAAGCTTAACCATCTCTGTCGCCACCCTCCGTTCGCCCTCCACTCTGCAACAAAAGACAGCCGGCAAAGCCAAACCGACAATGGATCACCATCCGGGGGGGGGCCTCAAAGCCCTCCCCGTCTCCTGTAATGGAGCCGCCACCGGAGAATACGACAAAGCCAAGGAATCCAGATGAAGACTCTAATGATAAAGATGCCCCTATGCAAGAGACGACAAAAGCCCCTGTAGAACAGTCAGACAAATGCAGTGCAGAACCAGAAGAACATCAAAGGCAACAAATACCGCCCAAAGTCACCTCAGCGACATGCAAGCCCATAGCAGCTGAAAGACCCAAAATAGAACTTCCCAACCATAGAATCAATGCACGCATCCAGTACATGCACGACCATGCGCTCATTGGAAAATTTATTGGATTTTGGCCAACCGAAAAAGCTCTGCAAGGATGGATCTCTGCCAAATGGAAACCCAAGGGACACGTCTCCCTACAGCTAGGACCAAAGGGTTCTTCACAGCAATATTCTTCTACATCGAAGATCGGAACAGATCATGGATGAAGGTCCCTATTTCTTCAACTCAGCTGGTTTGTACTTAAGGTCTTGGGTAGAGAGATTTAACCCTGACAAGGAGGATCTCAGTTGGGCACCTGTATGGATTAGGATGTACTTGCTCCCATCATAATACTGGGAAGAAGAATCACTAAGAGAAATAGGCAAGGGGCTGGGGGAGTTTGTAAAAATAGCTGAAGAAACGAAGCTGAGTAGATACACATCATATGCACGTATTTGTGTCTTCATGCGCCTGGATCAAGCTCTCCCGGACTCGGTAAGTCTCTTCCATGATGACTATGAATGGATACAGCCTTTGGATTATGAACATGTTCCCTTTCATTGTCGCAAGTGTCATGCCCACGGGCATCTGTTCCGAGACTACCCTCTAAATGTCAAGCCCCAAGCAGCTGACCCCCCAGGCAAAATGGCCCAAGATGGATTTACCAAAGTTGTCCATCGCAAGAGATCACACAAAAAACCCTCCATTGGGAAGAAACCCATGGTGAACGAAACCTCCATCCCCTCTACAAGCAACAGCTTTGAGGTTCTAGCCAAATCTTCTGAAGATAATCCTCAGATCTCTCAGCCAAACCTCCAGTTGATCATCCCATCCTCAACCCTTCCACCGTCGAGTTCCTCGCCCAAAACCCTGCCCCGAAAAGAAATTCCTAAAACTCCTGAGACAGCGTGCAAGGAGCTTGATCGAAAGCTTATTGAGATGGATGTTGATGGATTCCCCAACCAACTCCCGCCCCTAACCCTCATAACTGCAAAAAGCAGTCAGACGCAACACATGGATGAAGAGCCAGAAAGCATAGATCTGCGAGGACTTGACATCTTCGAGCTTGAGCAAGCTTGTAAAAAGAAAGATTACGACAAGATACAAGAGCACAAGATCAGTACACTGGAAGTAATTATCTCAACGGCTTACCAGCAACATCAACTAGGCATACAGCCAGGCAGTCAGTGGGATGGAAGCTTCCTTCCTAAAGACTCCAAAAAACAAGGAAGAAAGACGGACCTTCAACAAACTATAGCAATAGGGAAAATCCTGGTAGACTCAGGCAGATACGCCAAGCTGGCTAAGTACTACAAACCCACCACCAATAGTGAACCATGAAGCTCACCTCATGGAACATAAGAGGGCTCAACAGCCCCGGGAAACTCAGGATGATAAAAACATGATAAAACATGAGCAACCCCAAATTTGTTTCTTGCAGGAAACGAAATGCAACAGCAACACTTTGGGCAACATTCTTTCCAGAGCTTGGCCAGGTTGTCAAACAGTAGCGGTGGATGCTTCGGGGGCCTCCGGAGGACTGGCTATTGCTTGGAACACAAAAGCTATAGAGCTTTCAGACTTTCATGTTTCCCATCATATCATTCAGGCTACCTTTCACATAATTGGCACCAGCATTCACAGTCATCTGACAAATGTTTACTTCCCACAGGAGACAGGGAAAAAAATTGCTCTTTTAGATACAATACAAGCGTTAAATCTCAACAGAAACCATCCACTGTGGATCATGGGCGGCGATTATAACATGATCACCAAATTGGAGGAAAAGCGGGGAGGACACGCCAAGCTAGACCTGGAAAATCAACACTTTAAAGAATTCATCCAAAATAACCTGCTAATCGATCTACAATTTTGCAATGGAATGCACAAATGGAGCAATCGCAAGGCGGGCAAGCATCGCATTGCTTCCATACTAGACAGATTTCTCATCTCCGACAACGCTGTGCATCTGGGGGGCGATATCACGGCTTCAATTCTTCCACTCGCAGGCTCTGACCACTGGCCCATCGCCATTCAATGGCAAAGACCAGGGAACTCGATCAGGCGTCCATTCTGACTCGAAGTGTTCTGGCTTACACACTCCGTTTTCAAAGACTTCATCAATTCAACTTGGAAAAATTTCTAGGGGCCTCAAGGTTCCAAAATGTTCCAATTTCAACAGAAACTCAAATTCCTGAAATCCCAAATCAAACAATGAAATCAAGAGATTTTTGGCAACATATTCCAGGCTCAACAAGATCTAAACAAAGCTATGAAAGATCTACAACAACAAATTATAATAGAAGGATATAAGGATGGGTTTCTGGAGCAAGAGAAGCACATTCACAATCAACTAGAGGAGAGAAGACGGCAGGAAGAAATCCTATGGAAGCAAAAATCCAGGATTAGATGGCTGAAAGAAGGAGAAAGGAACACCAAATACTTCCACAGAATAACAATTCAAAGAAGAATGCACAATACAATCTCTTTCATTCAAAAACCAGGAGGGGAAAGAGTGGAAAATCATGCAGAGATCGAATAGGAGTTCATCAATCACTTCCAGGAAGTCCATCAGGAACCCCAGATTGATAGACTTCCTGCTATAGAAAGGATCACCCAAAATGCGCCAAAAATTGTCCCAAAAGAACACAACCAACTCCTTCTACAACCAGTCATGACTCATGAGGTGGATATGGCAATGAAACAACTCATGGAGGGCAAAGCCCCTGGTCCGAATGGATTCACCACTACTTTTTTCCACACCTTCTAGGACCTCATAAAAGAAGAAGTATGGCAAATGATGGAAGAATCACGGTCCTTTCATTGGCTTCTGCCTTCCCTAAACTCAACTTTCATCGCCCTCATACCGAAAGAAGAGAACATTAGCACTCCGGATAAATTTCGACCAATTGCGCTTTGCAACATCATATACAAGGTGATATCTAAAGTCATTGCCAACAAGTTGAAGCCGCTCCTGCCCCTGCTCATATTACCTGAACAAGCTGGATACGTCGAAGGAAGACAAATCTTGGATGGCATCATTCTCACGCATCAAATCATACACTCCCTCAAGCACTCCAAACAAGCAGGTATGATTCTTAAGATTGATCTTTCCAAAGCCTTTGATAATTTGAGTTGGTCTTACATACAATAAATGTTAATTGCCTTTGGTTTCTCCCCTACTTGGACTCGTTGGATTCTGAGTCTAATCTCATCCACTTTCTTCTCCATTCTCATCAATGGCATCCCCTCTCGTCCTTTCAGTCCCTCCAGAGGTATAAGATAGGGGGACCCCCTCTATCCCTTTCTATTTTTTCTAATGGCAGAAGGTTTGGGACGCCATATCAAGCAAGCCCTCATCTCCCATCGCCTCAAAGGTTTATCCATCCACAACTCCTCAGCCATCACTCATCAACAGTTCGTTGATGACAATATTCTTTTTGGGTACCCCTCTATTCAAGAAGCCTCCCTTTACAAATCCATTCTGAATGACTTCTCTAAAGCTTCAGGCATGAATGTAAACTCGTCCAAATCGCAAATCTTCTTCTATCATACTCCCCCTGTTACTCAATTTGTCATTGCTCGTATCCTGGGCTTCTCCATAGCCTCCCTTCCTTCCAAATACCTTGGAGCCCCCCTCACAGACTCCGCCATCAAGCACGCCTCGTGGCGCTCGCTCCTTGAAAAATTGGAATCTCGCCTCTCCTTATGGACGCACAAGACCTTGAACATTGCCAGTAGATTAGTGCTGATCAAAGCAGTGCTTCAGGGAATGCCTCTCTACCTCTTCTTAATCTTGGCAGCGCCTAAATGCATCCTCAAAAAAATCAAAGCACTTCAACGCAATTTTCTTTGGGGCGCAACAGGTACAAATCGCAAGTGGGCCTTAGTAAAATGGACCACTGTTTGCAAACCAAAAGATCAAGGGGGAATAGGGCTGCGAGACCCCAGTCAAAGCAACGCAATCATGGGCGCAAAAATATGGTGGAAATGGCTCTCCAATCCCACTAAGCCATGGGCAGCAATATGGACAGCGAAATATGCTAACCACAAACCATCAGAGGAGCTCATAAGATTTATTCCGCATAACAAAGGTTCACTAATCTGGAACGTCGCGAAACAACATTATCAACTGATCCAACAACATAGTTTTTGGGAAATAAAAAACGGAAGCACAGCCAGATTCTGGACAGATGCATGGAATCAACTTCCAAAGCTTAGCGGCCTCCTCAGTCAGCCTCCTTGTCAAGACTGGGAAGAGAAGCAAAAGGCAACCATCAAGCAACAATGGACCCCGGAAACAGAACAGGGATACAGATAATGGAAGCGGATTGACAGGTTGATTAGGAACGTAGATGACCAGATTAAAGAGAACTTGGAAAGGGAGTTACTAAATCGCCGCATCAGACGTTCAAAAGGCAGAGACATATTAAGATGGGGATACACCCCCAGAGGCACATTCACCACCAAAGAGGCCTACAACATTGTGAGGAAAGCTACAACACCTCTGGATCCGATCTGGGATAGAATATGGACACAGGGTACTTGGCCCAAAGTCTCTCTCTTTCTCTGGCTAGTTGGGCACAGGAAAATACTCACATGGGACAATCTCAGGAAAAAAAACTATCATGGGCCCTCCAGGTGTCCCAATTGTAATTCTCAAGAGGAAACGCTACAACATCTCCTGGACTCATGTACTCTTGCCAATCAAATATGGGAGAAAGCCAGCTTCTGATGCCAAAAAAGATGCCGAGGATCCAAAGATATCATCCACTCCATTCGTCAATGGCCTCAGCATCCATATAAAAGCAAGCTTCTAAACCACCTATGGAATCTGATTCCTGGCCTCCTTATATGGACAACTTGGAAGGAACGGAACAAACGTATATTCAAAGATCAAAACACTCCTTCAGAAATCCTTTGGAGCAACTTCTGCATCAATCTAAAAGAAACCCTAGCGCTCCAAATCTGGACCCCGGAGGATTTCCCCTCTAATGAAAAAGAGAAAGCCATATGGGAAAACTGTAACATTCAACTCCCACAAAGTACTCACAATCTTAGGCATCCAGAAGGCAAGGGCAAAAATAAGCACCCATGGACCCCCCTCCAAAGCACACCTTCAAACTCAACTTTGACGGGGCTTCAAAGGGTAACCCTGGGAAAGCTCGATTCGGAGTTATTTTCAGAGATCATCAGGGCTTGCCCCTCCTAATATACTATGGAAACATTGGTTGGGATACCAACAACTCGGCTGAACTGGAAGGACTCTGGCAAGGCCTCCTATCTCAACGACATGGCTTTCAACCACTGGAAATCGAAGGTGACTCCCTATTACTCATCACCATGGTCAATCAACTTCTCAACGGGGCTCATGCGCAGATATCGCAATCGAACAACTCTTCCACACTCATCGAGCCCTCACCTGCAACCACGTGAAACGGGAAGGCAACAAGGTCGCTGATCTTTTAGCCAACCTGGGGGTGGAAAATGGATACACTATGATCACTGGAACTCTGGACATAATCCAAAATCATGATCAAAAAAAGGAATGCAAAATTCTGGTCCAACAGGATGCAGATTCCCCGAATGCGGATGCTTAGACCGCTAACATTCTGGATGGGACAGAGGTGGTGCCAGGAGGCACGGTACATCACAATCAACAGGCAAATAAAGGAAGGGTCTGGGAATATGGTTAATGCAGTGTTCACTTGCGCAATGTTCATCGGCTCTGTTCCACCATCCCTGTCCGACACCATGGTCAATGTGCTCGCACGCACTGGCTCGCTTCAAACTTTGGCAACATTCACTGCGGCAATTAATTTGGATGATTCTTGAGACCCGCAGGAGATTAAGGTTTTAAAGCTCAATTGCGAGCCGACGGGGATGCAAATCTTGGTGACTCAGTCGCAGAATTCTCCACAAAATGGTTGGAGCTCTGAGTTTGGCATAGTTTATGCGAGTCTCATCCTCCCTGATGATAATGGTGGCTTAAACGAAGAGGCCACTCTGTCTCCAAGCTCCGGATGCACGGCAGAGCTGCCTCTTTCCTCAATTCGGTTGATTTCTCGGGCGCCAGGCCTGCGAATTGTAGTGTTCCAGTTATCAGCCAGCCTGGTCCTAGTGGTCACGCGCTCCGCTGGCTCAGTCTTCATCGCCACTCTGTCTCACTCTCTCACCACTTGTTTGGGCATCCCGATGCCTCGGCGTCACCATCGTATGAGGTTTCGTCGGGGACAGCTCAGGAGGGTGCCTTCCAGCCCATCCACTACGTCGACCTCCCCTTCTAGCGACTTCTCAGTTGGGCATTACCCGAGCACGCGAAGCGGAAGAGGGCGTCCCACTTATGGATCGGCGATTTTTACCTTCTGCAGCAGGCTGAATCGACCAAGAATCACGGTACATATTTCAGTGGTTTTCCAGGAAGAAGCCCAAGAGGGCGAACCGAGTGCTCCTCAGGAAGGCCCGGAACCTGTTTCTGCTCGAACATCGAACATCTAGTTGGAGATTGGCAGAGAGCCTCTGCAGGTTCCTGAGGCACCAGCAAGCAACGCTCTGAACGTGGACATGGTGATGAATGACCCTGGTCCATCCAACACAGCAGCAACTCCTGAAGGAAACATTTATGATACAAGTTGGTGCCGGATTATTGAAGAATCTCCTGATGTTTAGCTTGTTTTTTCATGTCATGACAGTTCGACAGGGGGCCCATACTATTGGGCATGTTTTTGTTCAGATGGTGAATGGCATTTCAGTTCTTTTTGTTTTTTGTAAACTCAGAAAAAGGTGCAAGACTGAGCTCCCTGTACTGGAGCAGTCACATTCCATGTATATCTTAACACCTTTGCCTCTCTGTAGGGCAATGTTTCAGACTTCGGTCTCGCTGTAATTTTATCTCCTTTGTTAATAGACTAATCATACTTAGAAAAAAAAAAATAAGAGTCAAAAGTTTTGTATATATAGATATATATATATATATAATAATATATATATATATATATATATATATATATTATATATATATATATATATGGTTTGTGTCACGTAAGTTGTGCACCCTCCAAGTCTCACAATACATACATGTATATGTCAAAAGTTGGTAAAGGGTAAACTCGTGAGAAATGCATCATCATATAAGGGCACTGGCGGGTCACGAGGCAATGGTGGTGGTCTCTTAATCTCTCCATCCAATGCAACACACACACTGGCCAATGAAATTCGCATGTTGTCTGTAATAGTTTCCCTGGTAATCACCACCAAGTTGTGACAACTCCTCTAACTCTATCGGAAATACCAAACTCTGAGACAGTAATCGAAAGAATCTTGGAGGCGGTGGTACATGCCAAGGTGCCTACAAGCCCCATCACGCTCATAGCTACATCCCAAGTAGGGTCCATAATAATGAGATGCGGTATCAATGTAATCTGACCTCATATGTAACACGAACGCTGCATATAAATTATTGGAAAAATAAATGGCGACCTAGTCATGGTGTGGGGATTGGCCCCAAGCTCCAATGAATCTATTATACACAAAAAGGGTTGCATCAACATTCATAAAATATTTCAATGGAATCAAACCTCTATGTCTAGCAGGGAAATCTAGAGGGATGTCGAACAACTCCCCACAAACATCAATATCTTTAGTGGCCTCTTTCACCACCTCCCAAGTATTTGTGCCTCTAAGCTCATGCCTCTTAATCCTCTGTACGGACTGTAGGAGGTGACTTTGTGGGCCCGACCTCTAGTATGTCTTGATCAACCTATTAATTCTATCCAACATCAAAGGCAAACTACGACGAGAATCGGTGAATTGCAGGGATGTTATGTATCTCTTGTGTGATCCACGTATGACGGGTCATAACGTCCTCCAATGTGATATGAGTTGTAACATCATCCCACGGAGGGATCGATGATGCACTCTGATCCTCAACTTCGGCCTGTTGAGGCCCTACAAATCATAAACATAATTTATCATATATAATTAACAAACTAGAAGCATAATAACATATACATTAAATTCAAAGACATCAGTTGAAGACAATTTAAAAATTAAAAACAATTTCAAGGAATAAACACATACAGTTTAAAGAGGATTCAAAAATGTGGGAGGTGTACTTGAAATAGGTGAAGAAAGTCCCCTAGAGGTAGCATGATCATCAACAGAGACAGAAACACTACCTATGACACTTTGAGTGGCATCGGAGATAGGATCTATGAGTGGAACGTGAACTCTCGATGGGATACATGATCTATCACGAGCCCAACGACGTATAACAGAACCTCTTACATTACAATGGTCTGCAAATAGGGCGCGCATATGGGATGCTTCAGCATACTGCATATGCTACAAATAAACTAATCCAAGAAAAAAATGTTGACTAAAGTAATATAGATAAGTATGATAAGAGTGTAACAAGATGATTCAATTAATGGATGGCTCTGATCCTCTGTGATGCAGCGCCACGGCGTCTAGGGTAAGCCCTCATGGACTCTATGCAACCGCTATCACTCCTCATCCTGACTCTTACCTGCAGAAATCCCCTTCATTATGGTGTGCGGTCAGGCTCCTACCCTTTCGCTCAATCGTTACCACTCCATTAACTCCATTCGCAACTGTCGGAATGGACTCGGAGGTTGTCGACTACTCAACTGACCTAAATCCCTATGAGGAGATTTAGATCCGCCCACAAGCCGTGTCAAAATCTCGCTCCTTTTGCTCGCCGATTCACCCACTGTCTACTCTAATCCCTGTCATGGACCGCTTTGGGCCATCTATGCCCCACCTGTCAGAATCAGCTGCTCTGGATGCATATTCTGGCCTGGATTGTCCTCCGCTTTCCCCTGCAACCCTCAACCTCATCGTGTATTGCATCCCTCCCTCTCCCTCTTTCGATTCCCCGCTCCCTAATCTCCCTCTCCCTACCGCTCCCTCCAACACCTCCTCATCTAACGGAATCACTCAGCCTGGGCTTTCCTCCCCCCACTTCTCTACCCCAACTAGCACCTCTAACCCTAACCCTAATTGTCATATGCTCAGTTCCCCCATTCCCTCAAGATGCTTCAATACACTTATCCCTAACCTTAAGGGCACCCCTCATTCCCCACAGGCGGCACATCAAGGTTGCAAGGGCCCCTTTCGAGACCACCCGACGGCTCCAAGATACAATAAAGTAAAGAAAGGGAAGTGCGTAAAGGTGACATACAAAGACATCAACCCCACGCTAGGGGAACATCTCACAATGGGAGAGGTGGTGGATACGGCCAACAGGGTTCTGGTGGGTCGAGTTAAAAGGCGAAACTATTCTGCGAAGCGTCTTTGTCTCTACACCATGGAAATCTGGGGTTCACTTTTTAAAGAACTACCCTCAATTATTGTTCTCACTCGAGGGTGGTTTGCTCTCAGATTCCACAGGGAGGTGTATACAGATTGGATCCTCTCGCGATATTGACACATTGAACTTGCCCCGGTGATGCATAAACAATGGAGCCCCCTATTTGACCTAGAAAGGGAACAGCTTAATGCAGGGCCAATTTGGGTACGTCTTCCAGGACTACCAATACATTTTTGGTCGGAGGATGTGTTCATTCGCATAGGCAATTCCCTGGGGACTTATCTAGAACATAACAAGACATACGAATCTTCAGGCAACATGTCCATGGTGCGAATCCTAGTCCATCTAGATACAAGGGAAGGATTGGAGGAGAAGATCAACCTCCACTAGAGACATTTTTCACGCAAGAAAATCCTTGATTATAAAGGGGTTCCCTTCCGGTGTCGGAGATGTCTCAAGGTAGGGCACCTGTATAAGGAATGTCCTCTCGTTTCACCATCATCTCCTCCATCTGCAAAGGGCAAAAAGCATATGCAACATGATGAACCACAAGTGGAAGATCAGCATTCAGGCTCTGCTAGTCCGATGGATGCGGTTGGGGACACTGCTCGACCAACTTGTTCTTTCTAAGTTCTGCCTATATCCCCACCCATGACTAGATCCCAGATTGTTGCGACAGTTGTTCCATCCACGGATACAGCTCCTCTATGTTCCTTTGTTTTGCAATTTAGTAATTTCATGCATTCATTGTCTGCATTTGCATCCATCCCCTGTATGATCTCCACTCCTATCAATTGTTCGCTTAACCCTCCTCCGGCTATCTTTCAACCACCCCCCCATTGTGTTTTCTTCGGGCCAGTGTGATCCATATGTTCCATCCACTTCCTCCCTGTCACATTCATATAACCTCTATTCATGAATCCCTAAACTTCCGGAATTGATTAGATTAGGTATTTCATCCTCAACTATGGAGACCAAACCCTCTCGAGGGCGTCCCTCTAATATTTCTAAAGCCATTAAGCTTGCAGGGGTCGATGTGGCCCTTGGCAAACAAAACACCATTGAAAGGATACTTAGAGCACAGAAAACCCTAGCTATGGTTCCCCCATGAAGTGGATATCTTTTAACTGCAGGGGTTAAGCTAGTCCCTCCAAAAACCTAGCTCTAAAGAGGCTTTTGGATTTTGAGCCTTGCGATATTATTTTTCTACAAGAGACCCTAGGTATGGCAGAGCCGATTACTCGGATCCTACACTATTTCAAACCTGATTAGAGCTTTCAAGACTTGCATGTCATGGGGCAATCAGGGGGTATCACTTTGGGTGTAAACTCTCGTACCATTAAACCTATCTTTGCATGGGGTGGCCATGGATTCCTTGGGATGGATATTTTCTCCTCGAAGTTGGGCAAGAATCTTCGCATTGTCAATATATATGCTGCTAATCATAATAGACTGGATTTTTGGCACAATCTATTAGGGCTCTCTGTAATCAACAACACTTCCATATTAGGAGACCTAAATTTCACCATTGGCCATGAAGAATCCTGGTGTCATCACTCACAGTTGGATCCCCTCTCTGACCAACTGGAACTACTATTGGAGTAGCATCACCTTATTGATATCCCTATGAACAAAAAGATGTCAACCTGGCACAACAAAAGGATTGGAGATGCGGCAGTAGGCAAAAGATTGGATCGTTTTCTCTTTCATGAAGATTTGTTAGCATCCTTCACAAATTACCGGCAGTGGGTGGGGTTTGGCTGGATCTCAGATCATTCCCCCATATATTTAGAGCTGGTTGGCCCGTCACAAAAGCCTAAGTCTACTTTCAAATTCAATGTGACCTAGTTAAAGGACTTTGATTATCACATATTAGTTGCTGAGTATTGGAGAGACCACCCACTATCAAATGATCATTGTGTGGTAGAGGGATTTTGTAGTAACCTAGTGAATCTTAAAAGACTCTCCATAAACTGGGGAAAAGATAAAAAGGTCAGGGATGAACAGACTCTTTGTGACATTGAGCGCCAGGTTGATGATTTGACTGATGACCAAGGCAGAGGGTACACCACTATTGAAGCAAAGGCCACATTGATGTGTTTGGAGGCCCATAGATCCAAGATTCTATCGAATTGGGAAGAGACATGGAGACTCGAGAGCCAAGCTATCTGGCTTCAAGCAGGGGATGACAACACAAAGTTAATTCACAACTTTGCCAAAGGGAGGAGGGCCAGCAATACTATATGGCAGATGCCAATTGAACTGGGGCAGCCGACTCACACTTTTCATCAGCTGGCGCATTTGGGGAATACTCACTTTAGGTAGCTCTTCAAAGCTCCCCCTGGAGCACTACTTGCAAAAATTATTCGAATTGCTGGACATTTCCCTAGATTTGTGGATCCAGACTAAGTGGAGGATCTTAACAAACCTGTATCAATGGGAGAATTGGAGAGCACATTGAAATGGTTCAACAAGGATGGAAGTTCGGGGTCAGACAGTTGGTCGGTGGAATTCTACCTATTCTTCTTTGAAACCATTGGTCTGGATCTTCTCAACGTAATCAAGGAATGCATAACCACTGGGATATTGTATGAAGCCATTAACACTACTTTCATTGCCCTTATTCCTAAGGTGGACTCCCCTCTATCCTTTAGTGATTTTCGACACATCTCCCTTTGCAACTATCTTTACAAGATTATTTCTAAGATCATTGCAAACCGTATCAAGCCGATAGTATCTGATAACATATCCTCTGAACAATTTTCCTTTCTCCACAATCAATAGATCCATGAAGCCATTGGAACTGCCCAGTAAGCCCTCCACTCCATCAAGCTAAAGAATCTAAAAGGAGCCATTCTCAAAATTGATCTCTCAAAGGCTTTTGACCGTTTCAGTTGGCTACACATCAAGATGAAATTAACTCACCTTGGATTCCCTATTACCTTTATTCGATGGATTATGTGTTGTATTACGTATGTCTCTTTCGGTGTCCTCATAAATGGATATGCTTCCTACTTCTTCCATGCAGAGAGGGGACTCAGACAAGGACGCCCACTCTCCCCTCTTCTCTTCCTGATTGTCATGGAAGGTTTAAGCAGGTTAATTTCATTTGAAAAAAGAGCAGGGAGACTACAGAGACTCAAGATCGTGGACCAGTGCATACTTAATCACCTCTTGTTCATGGATGATGTACTTATATTCCTCAATCGAGGCATAAATGACTTCAACACTCTTTCTGAGGTTCTGCTATTATTTTGTACAACCATGGGGATGGAAATCAACCGACCAAAATCCACCATTACATATTCGGCATGCTCCCCACAGGAACACCATCATGCATATCAAAAATTACCCTTTCAGAGTCTACAGCTGGAGGATGGATTGAAATACCTGGGCTTTCGCATAAAATCTATTATGAAACCAGCTCACAAAAAGATAAAAAAGATAGATCAACGCCTTAAAATTCAGCCTCTTCGAGGGGGCAACCTCCTTTACATTACACAAATGAATGATTCCTTGATGATTCAAATCACAAAACCTCCTTTCTATATATAGGAGTCTAAGGAGTCACAATATAACCCATCCGACCTAACAATAACAACATAAATGCACAAAAATAACAATAGAGGGATTCTATGGGGCACAGTAATAACAATATGGGGACAATAGGGGCACAACAATATTAATAAGGGATACAACTACAATAGTAATGGGATAATCACTACTATTATAGGGACCTGACATGCCCCTCTCCTTCAAAAAAGTGTTGTCCTCAACGCTTGAGTAGTTCTGGATGCTTTTGTATAAAATTCTCATCCTCCCATGTGGAATCTTCAGCAGATAAGTTCTTCCACTTGATAAGATACTCTGAAATTGATCGATTTCGTAACTATCGAGTTCTTGATTCTATGACTGCTTCCGATTCCAATATAATTTTTACTTCCTCATCAAGTTCTGGCAATATTGTTTGAACTGGGAGCTTGTCGCCTATAACCTTCTTTAAACATGAAACATGGAAAACTGGGTGCACTCAAGAAGTTGCAAGAAGCTCCAATTTGTATGCCATAGTACCAATCTTTTGCAACACCTTGTACGAACCATAATACTTTGGTGATAATTTATTATCCTTCTTAGCTTGCTTGAGGGACATTTGCTTATATGGTTGTAGCCGTAGAAATACCCAATCACCTACAATAAAACTTCTTTCGCTGCGATGTTGATCTGCTTGTTGTTTCATTCTATATTCTGTGCCAACACGAGGTTATCCTTTAAGAGTTGGAGGACTTGTTGTTGATGTTCGATGTGATGTTCACTACTTGAGCCTTAGAATTTTCTCTTAAATATGATGTGATGGATGGTGGCTGATACCCATAAAGTGCCATAAATGGGGTCATTTTTGTTGTTGTATGGAAGGAAGTGTTATACCACCATTCAGCCAGAGGCAACCATTTGACCCATTGTGTCTGTTTATCAGATACAAAGAAACGAAGATATCCTTCCAAACATTTGTTTACTATCTCAGTTTTCCCATTAGATTGAGGATGATAAGATGAGCTATGAGCTAACTAAGTACCAAGACAAGAAAATAATTCTGTCCAAAAATTTCCAGTGAAAATGGATCTCTGTCACTTACAATAATCTTTGGGTTTCCATGTAGCTTTTGAATTGTTTCCATAAATTCAGTAGAAACTGTACTAGCTTTCAATGGATGTGATAATGCACAAAAGTGTGCATACTTGGTAAGTCTGTCAACTACCACCATGATGACTCTTTCCCTCAGACTTGGGTAAACCTGTGATAAAATCCATTGAAACCTCCTCCCAACGTTGGCTTGGAATGGATAAAGGTTGTAATAAACCTGGGGTCTTAATTGTTTCAACTTTATTTTAACCAAACATTCCGCCACAAACTTTTGAATATCCAATTTAAGGCCATCCCAAAAAAATTCCTTCTTAGCCCTGTGATAAGTTTTTAAAAATCCTGAGTGCCCTCCTAAGGGAGAAGTGTGCAATTCCATAAGAATCTTTTGCTTGAGCTGGGAATTCTTACAGAGATATAAGCGATCTTTGTACCATAACGAATCATTTTGCCAGCTAAATGAATAGACGTACTGGAATCTTGTTGTAACTTTCGAATAAGTGCCCACACTTCTTCATCATTCTTCCATTCCTCCTTGCTTCGTTTATCCAATCTGGTTGGATAATAGAAATGGCACACAACAATGCTTCCACATCCTCATCCTTTCTTGAGAGTGCATCTGCCACCACATTTTGCTTCCTTTTTTGTAGATGATTTCAAAGTCATAACCCAACATCTTTGTGACCCACTTTTGTTGCTCTTTAGAGGATATCTTTGTTCTAAAAAGTATTTAAGGCTATCATGATCTGTTTTTACCTTGAAGTGTCTTCCCATTAGGTAGGGTCGCCATTTCTTAAGTGCATGGAGTATTGCCAACATTTCCTTCTCATAAATAGCTTTGTGTAAAACTTTCCCTTGATTGGACGACTTTCAAAAGCAATGGGTCTTTCATCTTGCATTAGAACAACACCAATTCCATTTCCTGAAGCATCACATTCCACAATAAAGGTTTTTTGTGAAGTCCGGTGTAGCTAAGACCGGTGCTTGGTACATTGCCTCTTTAAGATGTTCAAAGGCCTTTGTTGTTTTTGGAAGTATTAAAATGATCTTTTCTCAATAATTTTGGTTATAGAGTTGTGGCTATCTTCCCATAATTCTTAACAAACCTGCGATAATACCCTGTCAACCCGAGAAATCCTCGCAGATGCTTTATGGATGTGGGATTTTCCATTCCTTAATGGCTTTAATTTTGCTAGGGTCTACCTTAACTCCTTCATGAGATACAATATGACCCAGATATTCCACCTCTTGTACTCCAAAGAAACATTTGGATCTTCTTGCATATAATTGTTTCTCCTCCAATAGTTGTAGCACCCTGTCAACATGTTCAACATGATCCTTCCAAGACTTGTTGTAGATTAGTATATCATCAAAAAATACTAACACAAATTTTCTAAGGAATGGTTTGCAAATGGAATTCATCAAACCTTGAAATGTTGAAGGTGCATTGGTAAGGCCAAAAGGCATGACCAAAAATTCATAATGACCCTCATGAGTTCTAAATGTTGTTTTTGGATTGTCTTCAGTCTTCATTCTGATTTGATGATATCCTGA